>WNWK01003273.1:48636-148636 GCA_009830355.1 Cherax destructor
TTTCATTCTACGTAATCCCTCACGCACCTCCCCCACACCCACATCCTGCTCTTCTTCACTCCTAAACGATGTTGTACCCCCCTGGCCAGTACATGAAATTATCGCCTCCCTCTTTTCATCGACATTTAAAAGTTCCTCAAAATATTCCCGCCATCTACCCAATACCTCCAGCTCCCCATCTACTAACTCCCCTACTCTGTTTTTAACTGACAAATCCATTCTTTCCCCTAGGCTTTCTTACCTTGTTTATCTCACTCCAAAATTTTCTTGTTTTCAGCAAAATTTTTGACAGATCCTCTCCCATTCTTTCATTGGCTCTTCTTTTGCACTCTCTCACCACTCTCTTCACCTTTCTTTTACTCTCCATATACTCTGCTCTTCTACTAACACTTCTGTTTTGTAAAAACCTCTCATAAGCACCTTTTTTCTTTTATCACACCTTTTACTTCTTCATTCCACCACTCACTCCTCTTTCCTCCTGCACCCACCCTCCTATAACCACAAACTTCTGCCCCACATTCTAATACTGCATTTTTAAAACTATCCCAACTCTCTTCAACCCCCCACTACTCCTACTTGCACTAGCCCACCTTTCTGCCAATAGTTGCTTATATCTCACCCTAACTTCCTCCTCCCTTAGTTTATACACTTTTACCTCTCTCTTACTTGCTGTTGCCATTTTCCTTTTGTCCCATCTACCTTTTACTCTAACTGTAGCTACAACCAAATAATGATCTGATATATCCGTTGCCCCTCTATAAACATGTACATCCTGAAGCCTACTCATCAACCTTTTATCCACCAATACATAATCCAACAAACTACTTTCCTTCGTGCTATATCATACCTTGTATATTTATTTATCCTCTTTTCAAAAAAATATGTATTACTTATTACCAAACCTCTTTCAACACATAGCTCAATTAATGGCTCCCATTTACATTTACCCCTGGCACCCCAAATTTACCTACTACTCCATCCACAACATTTTTACCCACTTTAGCATTAAGATCCCCAACCACAATTACTCTCTCACTTGGTTCAAAACTCCCCACACACTCACTCAACATTTCCCAAAATTCTCTCTCTTCTACACTTCTCTCTTCTCCAGGTGCATAAACACTTACTATAACCCACTTTTCACATCCAACCTTTATTTTACTCCACATAATCCTTGAATTTATACATTTATATTCCTTCTTTACCTGCCATAACTGATTATTCAACATTATTGCCACTCCTTCTTTAGCTCTAACTCTATTTGAAACCCTGATCTAATCCCATTTATTTCTCCCCACTGAAACTCTCCTACCCCTTCAGCTTTGTCTCACTTAAAGCCAGGACATCCAGCTTCTTTTCATTCATAACATCTACAATCATCTCTTTCTTATCATTCGCACAACATCCACGCACATTCAAACATCCCACTTTGACGATTTTCTTCTTCTTCTTTTTAGTAAGCTATACTAATATATGATAATATAATAATATCTGCTGTATGACCCTTTCAGGTTTAGCTCTTAGATTGATTATAATAATAATACTATAATCAATATCTAGTGAGAGATTTCACAAACATGTAAAATCTTTGTTTCTGCAGTCACAGTTTGCATAGATAGAAGTAAAGGCCATATGAACAGACCAGTACCCTCAAAGTGATATGGGAAAAAATCCAAAACAGTGACCCTTAGACCATCACATAACTCAAAAAATATAAATTATGAATATTCTAGCTACAGCATTTGAAGACATTCCATTTTTAAGATAAACCCGGGGAGTAGATTTTTCTTTTCTCCCTGAAATTTTTAAAATCTGAGATTTTTATTCATTAACTCTTCAGTTTCAGTAAATATGTATTAGGCCAGTTATGTTTCAGTCAGCACATGAGAGAAACAGTATTATGATGTGTGTTGGAAGTGTTCTGTTTGGCCTGCCTTAGTGTACAGTATTATGATGTGTCTTGGAAGTGTCCTGTTTGGTCTACCTTAGTGTACAATATTATGATGTGTCTTGGAAGTGTCCTGTTTGGTCTACCTTAGTGTACAGTATTATGATGTGTCTTGGAAGTGTCCTGTTTGGTCTACCTTAGTGTACAGTATTATGATGTATCTTGGAAGTGTCCTGTTTGGCCTGCCTTAGTATACAGTATTATGATGTGTCTTGGAAGTGTCCTGTTTGGCCTGCCTTAGTGTACAGTATTATGATGTGTCTTGGAAGTGTCCTGTTTGGCCTGCCTTAGTGTACAGTATGTGTCTTGGAAGTGTCCTGTTTGGTGTACCTTAGTAGGTTAGATATTAATCAGCTTTTCATTCACAGTCAAGGTAAACAGACATTGAAGATTTACACTGTGACTTCAGAATCAAACATAAAAGTATTGCATGCACATACACTCCATTATTTTATACACCAAAAACTTGACCTTAAATATTAGGGACAAAATAACATAAATTACAAGATTAATAGTGTTTTTTCTTTGTGTGATGATATGGAGCTGCATGGTCGGCAAGTGTCACTCTTCAAGTTTTTCTTTTCAGGTATCTGAAGCTCCTGATCCTCCTGTACGTACAGCAATGACACTTGAAGGCTTCCAGGTGGCTCTCATTGTGCTTGCTGCTGTCATTGTTATCCTGGGAGTCATTGGAATATGTTACATTTGTTTACAGTGGAAAAGGTATCTGGTTGCTTGTCACTTATTGCTAACATTTCTAGATACTTACGACTTGTAGAGATACTTTTCGTAATGATATGTCGTCAGTTTTTCTCTGCTATACCTTTTAGAAACAATTTGTTTATATTTAGTATTAACTATACCTTTTAGAAACATTTTATTATTTTTTTTTTTTTAAATGCTGGCCATCTCCCACGGAGGCAGGATGACTTAAAAAAGAAACACTTTCACCATCATTCACACTATCACTGTCTTGCCAAAAGCGTGCAGATACGACAGTTTAGATGTCCCTCTAAACAGCAAATATTCCAAACCCTTCCTTTATAGTGCAGGAACTGTACTTCCCACTGCCAGGACTCAATGTATATAGTGAAACGTGGTATCTGGGGGTTTCAATAATCATCAGTGTCAGGTACCTGGTTACTCTTATGCATGGTATTAATTGTTGAAAATAAATGAGACAAGATTATCTGTTGCATTGAGAGTGTCAGAGGTAGTGGCTCTGGGATAGAAGAATGAGAATAATGGTTCTGGGATAAAAGAATGAGAATAATGGATCTGGGATAGAATAATGAGAATAATGGTTCTGGGATAGAAGAATGAGAATAATGGCTCTGGGATAGAAGAATGAGGATAATGGTTCTGGGATAGAAGAATGAGAATAATAAGACTATTTGGATTAGTAACCACAGAAGGTTAATAACCCAGAATAATCCAAGAATGCTAAACAGTGTGGCTTATTTCCATTGTGTCTCTTATTTAGGTTCTTCCCTAGAATGACACCTACAATAACTAACTCCTAGATATCTATTTACTGCTAGGTAACTAAAGAAGCAGGTGTTATGAGACTTGATTACCTCAAACTCCTTCTGATCTTCAACTATTCAACTCTGTACTAGACTAAGGAAGCCAGTGGTTGGTGAAACACTTCCACAGTAAATATACCCAAGTGTTTCACAAGTGTCTACTTCATCACATTGCTTGGCTTTCTTGGGTTTTCTTGGGGATAATAATCCAAAGAAAATCTTCATAACTAATTCCACAACCAGTGTCAAGGTTTCTGCAGATTTTAAAATTTATTTTGTGGTGTAAAAACAAATGTAAGGCATAATTTTTCAGTTCAGTTTCCTTTTCAGATACATAAGGCATCGCGATGAAGCAAATAAAGCCGTGGTAGTTGTTGCACCGCCTTATGAAAGGGTCGGCTCTATTATTGAACCTATTGCGAAGGAGTATGAAGTTCAGGTACGCCTTCACTATGCAAACCCACATTGAAATGAAAAGGAAGAATTGTTGTCTTATGCACTGTATCAGTGCTCTATTAATTAATTATAGCTGTATACACTGTCAGTTAACTGTAGCTATATATGCTGTTTGATAGCTGTAACCATATTTTTTAACACCGACCATCTCATAAAAAATTAGGGTGGCCAAAAAAAGAAAAAGGAAACATTCACCATTGCTCATGCAATAGCTGTCTTGCTAGAAGTATGCAGACATCTCACTTCAAATGATTCTTCAAACTGTAACTTCCTCACCCTTCCTTCAGAGTCTAGGCAGTTTTACTTCCCACCTCCACCCCTCCTTCAGAGTCTAGGCAGTTTTACTTCCCACCTCCACCCCTCCTTCAGAGTCTAGACAATTGTACTTCCCACTTCCACCCCTCCTTCAGAGTGCAAGTAATTGTACTTCCAACCTCCAGGACTCTGGCTAACCTATTTCCTTGAGTCCCTTCATAAATGTTAGCTTGCTCACACTTTAGCAGCATGTCAAGCCATAAAAGACACTCATCTCCATTCACTCCTGTCTAACATGCTCACACAAGCCTGCTGGATCCTCAGATCCCTAGCACTCAAAACCTTCTTTACCCCCATTCCCTTAACCTTTCTGGTATGACCCCAATCCCTCCTTTCTTCCACCCCAGATTTATACACCCTCTTGGTCATTCTATTCTCCATCTTTAAATGTCCAGACCACCTTAACAACACCTCTTCAGCCTTGTGAATAATATAGTAACCCCACTCCATCTCCTAATTTCTACACTCACTACAAATTCTAAGCATGATATTCATACCACACTTTGTTCTCAAAGATGTCATGTCCACTACCCCCTTGTTTGTTGCAATGTTTAAATCACATGCATCACAACCATATAAAAATATTGGCACCACTATACTCTGATACATTCCATTTTTTGCAACCAGATAAACTTCTTTCTTTGTACAGATGTTGCAACATCCCCTATCTTTTTTCTCCTCCTCTATTCTGTGGGTCACCTTGTCTCTCATAGACCCATATAGTGACATGTCCACTACCATTTATCTAACTTCATTCACTTCCTCAATACTCCCTCATTCCAATCTGACATCCACACTTTCATTGCCTAGACTTTTTGTTACTCTCATCAGCTTACTCTTGTCTATATTAACTTTTAATTCCCTTTTACATACCCTTTCAAACTCCTCCCGAGTTTTATGTACCATCAATTATGTGGTAGTTATCTGATAGTGTATTACCACTTTTAACTGATAGTGTATTACTACACTTAACCCTTTGACTGTTGGAGACCCCTCTCTGAAACTGTCATTCTATGTCGGGAAATATTCAGAAAAAAAAAATATTTTTCTTATCAAAATGTTAAGATTATTTTTCTGATTGTTTAAATCCCCCCCAAAAAATTTTGCGATCGGTACTTACCGAGATATAGAGGCGTAAAGTTTACAAAAAATGAGCCGCGTATGGCAACAGCGGCGAATGCCGCTCATCCTGTAAACTTTGGTTTACTTCCTTTCGTAGGTTTCTTGTTTTTTTCACTATTTTATTTTTTTACATAACTTATGTGGCCTGTGAGACCAAAGTAAGGTGCAATGTATATATATACACTCGTTGTATGCAACACAATAATCACACAAATATTAGTATCATTATAAAACTTGTTTACACCAACCAACAATAAAAAAAATTGTTTATTACTATTGTTTTATAATATATATATATATATATTTTTTTTCAACAAGTCGGCCGTCTCCCACCGAGGCAGGGTGACCCAAAAAGAAAGAAAATCCCCCCCAAAAAAATACTTTCATCATCATTCAACACTTTCACCACACTCATACATAATCACTGTCTTTGCAGAGGCGCTCAGATACGACAGCTGAGAATAGTCCCTCCCAGCTGTCACTATCTCAGACCCCTCCTTTTAAAGTGCAGGCATTGTACTTCCCATTTCCAGGACTCAAGTCCAACTAAATCAATTAACTGGTTCCCCTGAATCCCTTCACAAAATGTTACCCTGCTCACACTCCAACAGATCGTCAGGTCCCAAAACCATTCGTCTCCATTCACTCCTATCTAACACGCTCACATGCTTGCTGGAAGTCCAAGCCCTCGCCCACAAAACATCCTTTACCCCTCCCTCCAACCTTTTCTAGGACGACCCCTACCCGCCTTCCTTCCCCTACAGATTTATACGCTCTCCAAGTCATTCTACTTTGATCCATTCTCTCTAAATGACCAAACCACCTCAACAACCCCTCTTCAGCCCTCTGACAAATACTTTTAGTAACTCCACACCTTCTCCTAATTTCCACATTCGAATTTTCTGCATAATAGTATTTACACCACACATTGCCCTTAGACAGGACATCTCCACTGCCTCCAGCCTCCTCCTCGCTGCAGCATTTGCAACCCATGCTTCACACCCATATAAGAGTGTTGGTACCACTATACTTTCGTACATTCCCTTCTTTGCCTCCATGGATAACGTTTTTGTCTCCACAGATACCTCAATGCACCACTCACCTTTTTTCTTCATCAATTCTATGGTTAACCTCATCCTTCATAAACCCATCCGCTGACACGTCAACTCCCAAATATCTGAAAACATTTACTTCTTCCATAATCCCTCTCTCAATGTGATATCTAATTTTTCTTTATTTAAATCGTTTGATACCCTCATCACCTTACTCTTATCTATGTTCACTTTCAACTTTCTACCTTTACACACTCTCCCAAACTCGTCCACTAACCTTTGCAACTTTTCTTTAGAATCTCCCATAAGCACAGTATCATCAGCAAAAGGTAACTGTGTCAACTCCCATTTTGCATTTAATTCCCATAATTTAATCCCACCCTCTCCCCAACACCCTAGCATTTACTTCTTTACAACCCCATCTATAAATATATTAAGCAACCATGGTGACATTACACATCCCTGTCTAAGACCTACTTTTACCGGAAGTAATCTCCTCTCTCCTACACACCCTAACCTGAGCCTCACTATCCTCATAAAAACTCTTTACAGCCTTCAGTAACTTACTACCTATTCCATACACTTGCAACATTTGCCACATTGCTCCCCTATCCACTCTATCATATGCCTTTTCTAAATCCATAAAGGCAATGAAAACTTCTCTACCTTTATCTAAATACTGTTCACATATATGCTTCACTGTAAACACTTGATCTACACATCCCCTACCCACTCTAAAGCCTCCTTGCTCATCTGCAATCCTACTCTCTGTCTTACCTCTAATTCTTTCAATAATAACCCTGCCATACACTTTACCTAGTATACTCAGTAAACTTCTTCTTTCAACACGTCGGCCGTTTCCCACCGAAGCAGGGTGGCCCAAAAGAAAAAACGAAAGTTTCTCCTTTTACATTTAGTAATATATACAGGAGAAGGGGTTACTAGCCCCTTGCACCCGGCATTTTAGTCGCCTCTTACGACACGCATGGCTTACGGAGGAAGAATTCTGTTCCACTTCCCCATGGAGATAAGAGGAAATAAGAACAAGAGCTAGTAAGAAAATAGAAGAAAACCCAGAGGGGTGTGTGTATATACATATGCTTGTACATGAATGTGTAGTGTGACCTAAGTGTAAGTAGAAGTAACAAGACATACCTGAAATCTTGCATGTTTATGAGACAGAAAAAAGACACCAGCAATCCTACCATCATGTAAAACAAATACTGGCTTTCGTTTCACACTCACTTGGCAGGACGGTAGTACCTCCCTGGGCGGTTGCTGTCTACCAACCTACTACCTAGAACTCAGTAAACTTATTCCCCTATAATTTTTACACTCTTTTATCCCCTTCCCTTTATATAAAGGAACTATACATGCTCTCTGCCAATCCTAGGTACCTTCCCTCTTTCATACATTTATTAAACAAAAATACCAACCACTTCAGCACTATATCCCCCCTGCTTTTAACATTTCTGTCATGAGTCCATCAGTTCCAGCTGCTTTACCCCCTTTCATTCTACGTAATGCCTCACGTACCTCCCCCACACTCACATGCTGCTCTACTTCACTCCTAAACGATGTTGTACCTCCCTGGCCAGTACATGAAATTACCGCCTCCCTTTTTTTCATCGACATTTAAAAGTTCCTCAAAATATTCCCGCCATCTACCCAATACCTCCAGCTCCCCATCTACTAACTCCCCTACTCTGTTTTTAACTGACAAATCCATTCTTTCCCTAGGCTTTCTTACCTTGTTTATCTCACTCCAAATTTTTTTCTTGTTTTCAGCAAAATTTCTTGACAGAGCCTCTTCCATTCTTTCATCTGCTCTTCTTTTGCACTCTCTCACCACTCTCTTCACCTTTCTTTTACTCCATATACTCTGCTCTTCTATTAACACTTCTGTTTTGTAAAAACCTCTCATAAGCTACCTTTTTCTCTTTTATCACACCCTTTACTTCTTCACTCCACCACTCACTCCTCTTTCCTCCTGCACCCACCCTCCTATAGCCACAAACTTCTGCCCCACATTCTAATACTGCATTTTTAAAACTATCCCAACTCTCTTCAACCCCCCACTACTCATACTTGCACTAGCCCACCTTTCTGCCAATAGTTGCTTATATCTCACCCTAACTTCCTCCTCCCTTAGTTTATACACTTTTACCTCTCTCTTACTTGCTGTCGCCATTTTCTTTTTGTCCCATCTACCTTTTACTCTAACTGTAGCTACAACTAAATAATGATCCGATATATCTGTTGCCCCTCTATAAACATGTACATCCTGAAGCCTACCCATCAACCTTTTATCCACCAATACATAATCCAACAAACTACTTTCCTTATGTGCTATATCATACCTTGTATATTTATTTATCCTCTTTTTCATAAAATATGTATTACTTATTACCAAACCTCTTTCTACACATAGCTCAATTAACGGTTCCCCATTTACATTTACCCCTGGCACCCCAAATTTACCTACTACTCCCTCCACAACATTTTTACCCACTTTAGCATTAAGATCTCCAACCACAATTACTCTCTCACTTGGTTCAAAACTCCCCACACACTCACTCAACATTTCCCAAAATCTCTCTCTCTCCTCTACACTTCTCTCTTCTCCAGGTGCATAAACACTTACTATAACCCACTTTTCACATCCAACCTTTATTTTACTCCACATAATCCTTGAATTTATACATTTATATTCCCTCTTTACCTGCCATAACTTATTATTCAACATTATTGCCACTCCTTCTTTAGCTCTAACTCTATTTGAAACCCCTGACCTAATCCCATTTATTTCTTCCCACTGAAACTCTCCTACCCCCTTCAGCTGTGTGTTGTTCTAGTCATGATATTGTGACTTTGTTCTCTAGGTTTATGATGATGCATTGGTTATGGCTTTCTAAAGTCTTTGATCATCTTCAGGTTCTGCACATGAGTGTTCCTATGGATGATGAGTCGGTGCATGAACTAACCTTGGACACCAGACCCTCTCATCATTTCTCAATGGATAATGTATCTTATATCACCAAGCAGCAGTGTAAGTTCAATTTTCGTTTTTTACATACACAATTATTAATCAGTGTGCATTATAGTATTTTTTTTTAACACGGCCGTCTGCCAGCGAGGCAGGATGACCCAAAAAGAAAGAAAATCCCTAAGAAGAAAGAAAATACTTTCATCATCATTCAACACTTTCACCTCGCTCATACATAATCACTGTCTTTGCAGCGGCGCTCAGATACGACAGTTTACAAGTCCCTCCAAACTGCCAATATCCCAAACCCCGCCTTTAAAGTGCAGGCATTGTACTTCCTATTTCCAGGACTCAAGTCCGGCTAACTGGTTTCCCTGAATCCCTTCACAAAATATTACCTTGCTCACACTCCAACAGCTCGTCAGGTCCCAAAAACCATTCGTCTCCATCCATTCCTATCTAACACACTCACACACGCTTGCTGGAAGTCCAAGCCCCTCGCCCACAAAACCCCCTTTACCCCCCTCCCTCCAACCTTTTCGAGGATGACCCCTACCCCGCCTTCCTTCCTTTCCCTACAGATTTATACACTCTCCAAGTCATTCTACTTTGATCCATTATCTCTAAATGACCAAACCACCTCAACAACCCCTCTTCAGCCCTCTGACTAATACTTTTAGTAACTCCACACCTCCTAATTTCCACACTCCGAATTCTCTGTATAATATTTACACCACACATTGCCCTTAGACAGGACATCTGCATTGCCTCCAGCTGTCTCCTCGCTGCAGCATTTACAACCCAAGCTTCACACCCATATAAGAGTGTTGGTACCACTATACTTTCATACATTTCCTTCTTTGCCTCCCTGGATAACGTTTTTTTGTCTCCACAGATACCTCAACGCACCACTCACCTTTTTTTCTTCATCAATTCTATGGTTAACCTCATCCTCATCCTTTATAGTATTATATATATAAATTTTTCAATTACAGTATTAATAATTTTGAATTATATTTATCTTGCTATTATTAATAGGTTTGAATTACAGTATATGCATTTTGTAGTTATTTATCTGTACCATGTGATAATACATTTGAATTAGTATAGTAAATGAGTCTTACAACTATTAATCACTTGGCCATTATTAATCATGGTGAATTATACAAGTTCTGCAATTATTAAAGTTTGTTTGAAATGGTAATTATAAAAGTCAGAGTATTGTACTGTACTATACATTTTTTTTTTTCAATATACTACCGGTTTTCTCCCACTGAAGCAGGGTGACTTGAAACAGAAGAAAACTTTATAAAGCTTTTCTTATTTTTACACTTAGTAGTTTCTACAGGAGAAGGGGTTACTAGCCCCTTGGTCCTGGCATTTTAGCTGCCTCTTACAACATGGCTTACAGAGGAAAGATTCTTGTCCACTTACCCTTGGTGAATACAAATGAAAAACATAAATTTATAAATCCTGTACATTCCTGAATATTACTTTCAGTGAGTGATGATGAGAGCAGTGGCAGCAGCAGGGAGGTGGAAGGTGTCATGGAGGATGATCCAAGCATCTCAGGAATATTACACCACCACGACAAGACGGTGGGAATAGATTGGGATGCTCCACCTGGTCAGCGTCACCTCCAACACATAACTGCAATGGCTTCTGCAACTCCAGGTGGCAGAAATCCAGCTTACGAACATTTTGCCGACGATGAAGACGGTGGCGAAGGACCACTTAGTGTTAGTACCACTAATGAAAATGTCATGTTTGGTCGACGAGGTCTAACAGACCCTTCACCTGTCCAGACAACTACTGAACTTTAGAACGTAAGAAAATGAACACATGGTATCAAGACATATCTAGGGCTTGCTTGGCAAGTTACCAAGCTCAGTGGTTTATGAAACATGTCCAATGATATTCCTAGCATTTACAGATTATGTACAAAATCCAGAGGGGTCATACAGTTCCTGGGAGGTAAGCAGATTTGATCTGAAGAAAAGTTGGGTAGTTCCTATTCCTTGAGTCAAGAACCTTTCACTGGTATTAAGAATAGTAGTACTACTAACAAAGCTTCTGGATTTTTTAGTTCTCTTAATGTCAAAAATCCAAGGAACGGTGGCAGGGAGGTTCCATGATGAAGGTTTTTCAACTAAAGACTGCGAGTTGCCCTTACCTTGACTGGATAAAATCTGATTACCTCTCATTACTCAGGGACGTTTACTCCCTATGGGTTTAGTGCTTCCTGTGAATAAAATAAGCATCAGTTTAAGACACTGGACAATAAAAAGAACAAATGTACATTCAGCTGCTGAGCTAATATAGAACATTAAACAGAATACACATTGTCTTCAGATTTAAAGTGAAAGTGAGAAACCATTTGAAGAGAAGTAGCTAACACGGGTACAAGAGATGTGTTAATGTCAGCCTAAGTCAAAAACCCTCTTGAGCATATGTACATGTTACAGAAGGAATATTTATTTTTTTAACACGCTGGCCGTCTCCCACTGATGTAGGGTGACCCAAAAAAGAAACACTTTTGCCATCATTCACACTATCACAGTCTTGCCAGAGTGGGTGGGTTTTAAGGCAAAAAGATGCAGACTGTTATGGTAGAGCAAAAACATTTAGACCAGAGCAAAAATGCCACATTATCATGCATACAAGTGCCCTGAGGTCAGTTCAGAGTTGTGGAGATAAGAGTGGTGGTGATAAGAGAGGGCAGGACCCTGTATCTGGGAACCAAATTGAGTTGATCCTGGACAGTGTGTGTGATGAGCTTTGCTAATGTATACATATATTCCTCTGTTTTGCTCTGTGGTTTTGGTCAGGTGGATAGTAAGTGCTTCAAGACATCAACATTTTGCTTTGTAGTTTTCATATATCAGTTGTGTTCTCCTTTGATCCATGAGGTGAGAATTCAGGTTGCAATAAACCACACAGGTGTTGCTGGTGTCATTCATTCTGCATGCATACATTTTTTCCTGAAGGTATGTCTGCAGATCTTGGACTAACTTCACATGGAATGCTATAAACTCCCATTGAGCCTGAAATCTGAAGCCATGCTTTCAGGAACATATGCATGCATGCATAATCAGTGGCACCAACAGTGCCTGTGGTAGTTGTTGTAAATTGCACAACTGATATACAATGAAAATTACAGGGTGAAACAAAAATGGCTTGAGGCACGTACTATCCATCTCACCAAAACCATAGAACAAGACGGAAATGTACTGTATACATTAGCAAAGGCATCCCGCACGCTGTCCAGGATCAACACATAAAACCTAAAACCCAACTTGATGGCCAGATATGGACCCCCTTCTCTCTTTTAATATCACCTGACTTAAATCTCCACCACCTCACCTCAGGGTGCATGTATGCTTCATAAGGCAGTTTTTTTGCTTATTTTTGTGTGCCTGATAAAGCCACACTGTGGCTGAAGCATTACATAAAGATTTTCCTGGCAAAAAGCCTCTTTGAAATTACCGCTTGTTTGCTTATGCTAATGCCTAACCTACTTTTCTGCAAATTACTAAGTGTCTACATATTGATAATACTATGTCATGAAATGATAATGTTTTGGGTGTACCTTCAACAGACAGATTAGTGAATACAGTGGACCCCCGAGTAACGAGCAAAATTCATTCCAGAAGCCTGCTCAAGTGCCATTACCGAACGAATTTACTCCCTTAAGAAATAATGTCAAGTAGGTTAGTCCATTTCAGACCCCCAAAAATACACTTACAAAAGCACTTACAATATTATACTTACATTGTACGATTTCCGGGGTGCTCGTTACTCGGGGGTCCACTGTACTTAGTATTTGTTCAATGCTTATTACATGCACTGTATGTATTGTGAGGTGCATATGGGTGTAGTTATCATAAGCTAGTTCTCCTAACTCTAACAGTTAACAATATTAGTGGCTGCCTGGGAGAAACATTTGGCATAACTTGGAATATGCCAGATGTCTCCCAGGCAGCCTATAATACTAATGTTGGCTAGAGTTGGGAAGAGTTAGTTTATAATAACTGGTTAAATGTGCCAAATAATACACACATGTAATAAGCAACACAATTTAAATAATATTGTCAAGAGTTACCATCATAATGCCTCAAGGCTATTTACTTGGGCCTATTTAACAACTGTCACAGATGTGAAGCTTAAACATCTCTGTATGTGCTGAAGGCAAACTATAACACTATAACAATAATACTATAACACTATAACAAGAATACCATAACACTATAACAAGAATATGTATATATTTAAGCACATCCCATATTATAAATGGATGCCTCTGCAAAGACAATGACTATGTGAATGATGGTGAAAGTATTTCTTTTTTGAGTCACCCTGCCTCGGTGGGAGATGGCCAATGTATTAAAAAAAAAAACACACACATGCGTCTTATTTATCACATTGAAAAACTTTTTTGATATCAACACAAATCATAAACTTAGATCTTGAACTTGGTGCCAAGTATTCAAGATATTTCTACAGTAGACCCAATAGTTTTTTTTTACAAAACAGTATATATCATAACCCACTAAGGTGTGCTTGTCATGTTTCAAAATAATTATTACATTGTAATGTTTATTCCCAGTGTTTAAGTCTGCCTTCCTACCCAAGTTTTAACATACAATGCCATGGTTTACATAGTCTTTTGCAGTTACTTGTAACACATTTTAACCTCATCTGTTTATCCCACTTCTGCTATAGTTTTATTGACATTTGTATAAACTTTTAATCATGTGGATTGCCTTGGTCATTACATTCATAATTCATCTTTCATTATTCTCAACTTTTTCTGTACAAATAAAACTGACATCCTCCTAATGCTCTGATAATTTAAGTGTTGAATTTTTGTATATACAATATTTACATGTGTGCATGTATGTACTTATATGTGTGTACGTATGTATATGTATAGAAGTAGCTGCTTTTATAGTAAATTTTCTTTTTTTAACAAGTTGTATTATTGACCTCATGAGAGAACAGTATTATCGCACAGTCATGTGGATGGAAGTCATAACCTTGGTATACATTTAGTTGTGGAGACAACTATGAAATAGCTTTCAGTTATAGACGAATTTCAAGCATTTCAAAGAGTACAGGAGGACCCTGGCTTACAAATTGTATGTAAATATAAAAAAAATTTCTTACAAAAACTAACAGTTCAAAGGACAGTCGTGCAGACGTTTTCTCAATATGTATATCTTTTAAACCATGTTTATAAGTGGATCATTGTAACTCAGGCATTTGTAAGTCAGGGACACACTGTACTTGAAGCTACACTTTCAGCATTCAAGAATGTACAGTAACTCCGCTTCCTTCTTTCATTTGGATTAAAACATTTAACTTTTTGTTTCAGAGATATAGTTTATGCAGATTATAAAACTTAATATATTTTTTTTTTATATTTTATTTAAAACATTACAGATACATATACCTTGATCAATACATATATAACAATCGCATGGACATAGTTGTGGAACCTACAAGTACTCTACATTATTTTACCAAGGATTTTTTTTTTTCAATGAACTGGCAATATCCCATCAAGGCAGGGTGACCTAAAAAGAAAAACAAAAGTTTCTCTTTCAAAATTTAGTAATGTATACAGGAGAAAGGGTTACTAGCCCCTTGTTCCTGGCATTTTAGTTGCCTCCTATGACACGCATGGTACCAAGGATTTTTACAAAGATTAAATAGCGATGTATGACCATCATATGAGCTGAAAATAAAGATTTGAATATACAACATTTTTACTGAAGGGCATTCAATGAATATTATTTATGAAGGTATTCTGCAAAACTGTGTTGTTCTAGGGGCATAGAAGTATAACTAGACTAAATTAGGAACCCCACAGGGAGGTGTGCTCAGTCCCACTCTATTCAATACATATACGTATTCTAATTAATGCCATATTTAATGCTATGCCTAGCCAGCCCCATCATTATATGATTAGTTTTGCTGATGATATGATTCACACCACCGGATTCTCCAACACCCAAAACATCCTTAACCACGTACTAGCCTCATGTCAGGACCTGGGGTTGATAATCTCTACTGATAAAACAAAGATACTCATTAGGCGTCCTCCTCGACAGAGAGAACGCCTATTGATGCGAAGAGCTGGAGATGCGAAGCCTGGAAATGCAAAGAGCTCTCAAGAAGAAGCCAATGAGGACTCCTCTTTCAGTGCGGGTGTCTTGGCATAAATAGAAGTGTATAAGATCGTCAGTTTGCCAGATCCAATTGCATGATGGGTCTCTTCTAGAATATGTAACCATTAATATTGATAGAATTACCGACAATATGTTAAGTAAAAGAACACAAATGCAACTAATGTGACATTTTATTGTGGCAACGTTTCACTCTCCAGGAGCTTTATAACGGCTTGACAAAGCTCCTGAAGAGCGAAACGTTGCTACAATACAATGTCACATTAGTTGCATTTGTGTCCTTTTACTTAAAAAATATGTAACCAGATGCAGGTATCTAGACTTTGAGGTCCCACTACTTGGACCTGTTGTAACGAGACTTTGTTGCCAATACAAAGGCTGAGAGCACTTAGAATTGTGGCAGGGTTTCACCCCAGGTATGGTGCTAATGTTAAAATTGTGAAAACGATGTAGCTTGCTTATATTAGATCATTGGTTGATTATGCCGTGCCACTACTTGCTCTTGTGTCTGACTGGAAGCTTGGAGGGCTGGAAAAACTGCAGAACGAAGCAATGAGGATCATTTTAGGATGCCCTCGTACTGCCAAAATTTTAAATATGCAGAAAGAACTTGATATTCCAACAATCAGAGATCGTGTTACTGAAAGAAATATCCTAATTTTGGTTAATATGCTCAGGCAAGCCCATTCAAACCCCTGCACAGAAGCCCTCCAAACTTTACTCATCACTGGTGAACATCCCTCCAGATGGATCGAAAAAACTGGAACCGACCTCCGCATGAATCAGATACACGATCTGTGTCAAGTAATGCAACAGCGGTACTTCTTCGCTCTGTGGAATATTACCACATTCCAAACTACCATCCCTCCATTTCCCCCCAAACTACTTAAATCACAACCAAAGCTTCACCTTGAAGCCAAACATGATGCCTTAAGCTGTACTGATAACTCAGTCACTCACCACACTCTCTCACAAATTATTTACGTTGATGGTTCTGTTCACCAATCCACTGGTGCAGCTGGTAGTGCTGCTGTTGTCCTACAGAGTGATGGCTCTCATAAAGAAATTGGAGCACGCTTCAATAACTGGGCCTCTACCCTTCAAACAGAACTGTCTTACTCCTTGCACTGAAATGTGTCCATGTATTTAAGGTTGACACTTTAATTGTAACTGATTCTCTGTCATCCATAAATGCTCTCAACTCATTAAGTATAAATTGTGGCATGCTTGTGTCAGAAGCCAGGCACAGGTATGGTAAGATTGTGGACAGTGGAGTCAGAGTGCACATGCTGTGGATTCCATCTCACATTGGTCTTCAGATGCATGATAGAACTGATAAATTGGCTAAGTTGTATGCTTTCAAAGAGGGAGTAGATTACAATCTTGGCTTGTCAGTTAGCAGTTTGAGAACAATAATACGAAAACTTCAACTGAATTTTATTGACTTAAAACTCAGGGAGATTAACACTAGTCAGACCATCTATCATCATTCCATCATGCAGGAGGAGCCACATGTCTATGGTGCATCCAACAAAATAAGCAGATTCTTGGATGTCACTACCGCCCGCCTCCGGCTGGGTTACAAGTATCTTTGGCTGGTTAAATCACCACCACAGATGTAGACCAAACGAAATATAAACTTTGCCAGATGGACTATTATCACACGCTGCACGCGCTGTATAACCCCTGTGGTTTAGCGCTTCTTTTGATTGTAATAATAATAATAATCACACCCTGCATCATTATGCACTGGAGTGCGATAATATGAATGAATTCAGAGACAACTCACTCAGAAATATTCAAGAAGTGGCAAGTATTTTATCCACAGTGGTATATGTATTGGAAAAATACCTTGACTTTGCTCCCTGTAAAAAAAGCATTACCATGTGTGTGTGTGTGTGTGTGTGTGTGTGTGTACTCACCTGTTTGTGGTTGCAGGGGTCGAGACTCAGCTCTTGGCCCCGCCTCTTCACTGATCGCTACTAGGTCCTCTCTCTCCCTGCTCCATGACCTTTATCATACCTTGTCTTAAAGCTATGTATGGTTCCTGCCTCCACTACCTCATGTGTGTGTGTACTCACCTAGTTGTGGTTGCAGGGGTCGATTCATAGCTCCTGGCCCTGCCTCTTCACTGGCCGCTACTGGGTCACTCTCCCTGCTCCATGAGCTTTATCATACCTCTTCTTATCAACCATTCCCAGCAAAGTAGAATAATCACTTAACGTAAAACCTGACTATTAAAGTCAATGTAATGTATGAATGACGAATGAATGAATGTAAAACCTGTTATGAATAATACTTACTTAGCTAATTATTCCTAACACTTACATTATAATGACCACGTAAACTAACTGCAATGCAATTAATTGTTGTAAATTGTTATCTCACTCAATTAGTTGCATTGCTGCAATAAATTGCTACAATTAATTGATATGTTCAACTTATATTCAAACTTTAAAACTTAGATATGCACCTTTACTTATTTTATAAATTACCAACCATAACTTTTTATTATTTTATTATTATTATTGCTTTAATTTGTTTAATCTGATTTAATTAATTTTATAATGAAGACAAAAGTACAAAACTATGTTCAAATTTCATAGCTTAAATACTCACCTTTACTCATTGTATACTATCTACAAAAATTCTTACAATTTAGTTTTAAGTTAATTTTAAGTCTGCCCAATATGCCCTGCATACTAGGGCTTTTGGCATGTACACCTCATGTAATCTCAATAACCAAATGTAATTCTTTGTATCATGTCCAAATAAAAATATTATTATTATTATTATTATTATTAAATCTATGTATGGAACCTGCCTCCACTACATCACTTCCCAGACTATTCCACTTCCTGACAACTCTGTAATTGAAGAAATACTTCCTAACATCCCTGTGATTCATCTGAGTCTTCAACTTCCAACTGTGTCCCCTTGTTGTTGTGTCCCATCTCTGGAACATTCTGTCTCTGTCCACCTTGTCGATTCCTCTCAGTATTTTATATGTCTTTATCATGTCCCCCTATCTCTCCTGTCCTCCAGTGTCATCAGGTCGATTTCCCTTAACCTCCTCGTAGGACATACCCTTAGCTCGGGATAGTCTTGTTGCAAACCTTGCACTTTCTCTAGCTTCTTTATGTGCTTGGCTAGATGTGGGTTCCAAACTGGTGCTGCATACTCCAGTATGGGCCTAACGTACACAGTGTACAGAGTCTTGAACGATTCTTTATTAAGATGTCGGGAAAGCTGTTCTTAGGTTTGCTAGGCCCCGTATGCTGCAGCAGTTATTTGGTTGATGTGCCTCAGGAGATGTGCCTGGTGTTATACTCACCCCAAGATCTTTTTCCTTGATTGAGGTTTGTAGTCTTTGGCCCCCTAGACTGTACTCCGTCTGCGGTCTTCTTTGCCCTTCCCCCAAACTTCATGACTTTGCACTTGGTGGGGTTGAACTCCAGGAGCCAATTGCTGGACCAGGCTTGCAGCCTGTCCAGATCCCTTTGTGTGTGTGTGTGTAGTCACCTACCTGAATAAACCTTACTTACCTCCGCAAACTAATGTGTTTGTTTGGTTGGGTGTGTGGGTTCATGTACTCCGAGGACCGATCCGTGGTATGTTTAAGGCTCCTTACGGCTCACTTCCCTGTGGAATTTGAGCGACTCAAAAAGTTTCCACAACGTCTATACATAGTAACAATCATGAATAAATTATAAAGTAATGAACAATTTATATGTCCACAACCGGTCACAACTGTAATGAGTTATTTGTGCAAATATTAATTGTTGGTCACCACACACCACACCACCCACACACACCCACCACCACCCCACACACACACACACACACACACACACACACACACACACACACACACACACCCACCACACACACACACACCACACACACACACACCACCACCACCAACACACACACACCCACCACACACTCACACTTTATCATTTTTTGGGGGGTTGGGGTCATCTCTTCAGTGGGCGTTTAAAGACGTTCCCAAATTGGTTTTGCAAGTAGATCACTGATCATCTCATCCGACAACACCTTCTTTAAACTTCAGGGGGAAGTAACTATGTCTTTTTTGAACTCAGTAAGCTTGACTTAACCATGTTGATTGCAGTTATATCTGGGAAGTTTTCCCCCTTGTTTCCCCGCGGATGACGTCTTTGGGTTTGGGGCCCGGGAACTCTATATCCATAAAGGGCTAGGGGGGTCCCCCTTCTTGATGTACCCCCAGGATTAATTTTTGAAGATCGAGATTATTAAACATCTTGGGTTTTTTTTCTTAAAAAACGCCACCTTTATAGTAGATAATGCCACCCAGGCAGCAAAAGGGCAACCTGACCTTTTTTGAGCCTAAAAACCCCCTGACCCTGGGATGGAGGTTGCATATGAACCGGGTTTTTAAAAGGGGTTCCCAAAATTTTTTCCAATGGACAAACGTGTTATTGATTTGCCCCCTTTCATTCCCGAAAACCCTTTTTAGTGGCCTATAAGGGGTGAAAAAACACCAACTTTTCCATGCCAAAATTTCTTCCTTCACAAATTTTTTCTGATAAAGGGAGGAGATTTGGGGGCCAACCGGGTGTCTTAAGTCTTGGACTTTAGGGGATAAATCACTGAAGGGGGAAACAACTAAATACTTTCAACTAAATTTTTTCCCACAAGAATGTTTGCATAGGCCCATATAGTAGTGATAATTATAGTTTTAAAAGTATGTGGAATGTTTATATAGGGGTGTTTATTATAATTAGTGAATTTTTTTGGGAGTGGGTTTATGGGGTTTTTAAAAGTTTTTTAGTTGAATGAGCAGGTTATGTTTTAGGGGGTTAAATTTGTGCATTTTTAATTTTTGAGGAGTTTATGATAGGTTATGTAGGGTTTTTAGGAGTTTAGTGTTTTTGAAAAGTGTTGGGGGAAAAGGGGGTTTTAAGTGGGGAGTGGGATATGGGTTTTTTTGGTTTATGGGGGCAATGTAGGCAGGTTAAAAGGAGTGTTATGAGAGGGTTTAAAGGGGTAATTTTAGGGTGAGTGATAGTGTAGTGGTTATGGGCAGGTTATTAGGCGGATAGTGTATTTTTTGGGTTATGTAGTGCAGTATTTTGTGTTTTTTGGTTTTGTGTTTAAGTGAGGGGTGGGGGTTTTTGTGCGGATATTAGGTTTGGGTAGGCGGTGTTGTGTGTTGGTTTTTTGGGTGCAGTGTTATGGTGCGTGGAGTGCGTTATGTAGCAGTTTTGAGGGGTATTAAAATTTCAAATTAAATTTTTTCTTTTTTAGTAAACAAGGGGGGGGGGTTTATGTTTACTTAAAAAGTTGATATTAAAGATCCAAAAACCCCTAGGTATCAGGCTTCAGGCAGTCATATTTTTATAAAAAAAGGATAGCAGTGAATTAGTTGGTTTAAAAAATTTAGGTAGGGGAATTTAAACATTAAATTTAACAATTGAAAAAAAGTTGAATTTTTATATATTTAAAAAAGGTTTTTTGGATAATATAGTTTCTATTTGGGGAGTATCTTAGGCAAACTTTGACTAGCTTAAGTATTATGGAGCAATAGTTGTATTAGAATTTTGGTTAGAACTGTGAAATTTAAAAAGGGGAATCGATATAAATAAGTGTTTTTGCTGGGGTTTTGTGAAAATTAAGGAAATCAAATATCAATAAGTGTTTTTTGGGAATGTCAAGATAAAGTAGTTTATGGTTAACTAGTTGGGGGGTAAGTAAAAAAAATTTTTTTTAACGGTTTTTTGAAAAGGAGGTTGTGTCTGCAGTTCTAGAGTTTTCAGGCAGGAGTTCCAGTTTTGGCCCCTTTTTCGCATTAATTTTGTATAATTTATCGGACAGGGGAATTAAAGAGATGTTTATGTCTGGTATTATGTCTATGGGTCCTGTCCAAATGTCAAGAAATTTTTGTAAAAAAATTTGGTTTATAAAGTAGATAAGAGTAGTAAGTTGGATTTCTTGGGCAGTGGGAGGTTTGGTCTTTGGAAAATGGGGGGGGCGCCCGCTTTTGGTTGTGTGATTCGCGGCTTTTTTTTTTGGGGATTATTTTTTTTTGGCTGTGGAGTGTAATTTAGGGGCTCACCACACACACCCACACTACCAACCGACCACCCGAAACTGTCCCACCGACCACAAATAAGCCCGCAGTTTGGATTTAGGCAAGCAAAAGCACCTGTAATTATACATATGTCGAAACTTTTATGGGGTGGAAAAAAAAAGGAAATTTTACTGGCCTCAGTCTTTGGGGCCCCTAACCAATAAAATCAAAACCAAAAGTTTTTTTAGAAGGGGCCACAAACTGGCCACCCGCATCATCAGACGCCCAAATGACTTGTTTGTAGTGTAAGTTGTGTAGTGTAATGTTGTGTAGTGTAATATAGTGTAGTGTTGTGTAGTTTAGTGGTGTTGTGTAGTGTAATATAGTGTAGTGTTGTGTTGCGTGTTGTTTAGTGCTGTGGAGTGTAATGTGTAGTGGTGTTGTGTAGTATAGTGCTGTGTTGTGTAGTGTAATATAGTGTAGTGCTGTGTAGTGTAATATAGTGTAGTGCTGTTGTGTTGTGTTGTGCTGTGCTGCATTGTGTAGTGTAGTGCTGTGTTGTGAGTGCTGTGTTGTGTAGTGCTGTGTTGTGTAGTGCTGTGTTGTGTAGTGCTGTGTTGTGTAGTTCTGTGTTGTGTAGTGTAGTGCTGTGTTGTGCAATGCTCTGTAGTGCTGTGTTGTGCAATGCTCTGAGTGCTGTGTTGTGCAATGCTCTGTAGTGCTGTGTTGTGCAATGCTCTGTAGTGCTGTGTTGTGCAATGCTCTGTAGTGCTGTGTTGTTCAATTCTCTGTAGTGCTGTGTTGTGCAATGCTCTGTAGTGCTGTGTTGTGCAATGCTCTGTAGTGCTGTGTTGTTCAATGCCTGTAGCTGTGTTGTTCAATGCTCTGTAGTGTAGGTCTGTGTTGTTTAGTGCTGTGGAGTGTAATGTGAGTGCTGCTGCACTACACAACACAGCACTACACTACACAACACAGCACACGCTACACAAGTAAGCTGTCTCCTACCTTGTATCCCACAACATAATGCCTGCGAGTTTGGATTTAGGTCAAGCAAAAGCACAAATGATGCAATTATACATATGCTCGAGCAACTATATATGGCGATGGAAAAAAAAGGAAGTTCTACTAGGCCTCAGTCTTTAGCGAGCCACTAACCAGACTGAAAATCGAAAACCTAAATGATTTTTTTATGAGAGTGCCACACAACTTGACAGACGCATGCCTTTCTGACATCATCACGACGCCAAATGACTTCGAAAAGGCAATAAATGACATGCCCATGCACTCCGCTCCAGGCCCAGACTCATGGAACTCCGTGTTCATCAAGAACTGCAAGAAGCCCCTATCACATGCTTTTAACATCCTATGGAGAGGGAGCATGGACACTGGGATCGTCCCGCAGCTACTAAAAACAACAGAAATAGCCCCGTTCCACAAAGGGGGCAGTAAAGCAATAGCAAAGAACTACAGACCAATTGCGCTAACGTCCCATTTCATAAAAATCTTTGAAAGGGTTCTAAGAAGCAAGATCGCCACCCATCTTGATACCCATCAATTGCACAACCCAGAACAGCATGGGTTTAGAGCAGGCCGCTCCTGTCTGTCCCAACTACTGGACCACTACGACAAGGTCCTGGATGCTCTAGAAGATAAACAGAATGCAGATGTTATATACACAGATTTTGCAAAAGCCTTTGACAAGTGTGACCATGGTGTAATAGCACACAAAATGCGTGATAAAGGCATAACAGGAAAAGTTGGTAGATGGATCTATAATTTCCTAACACGTAGAACACAAAGAGTAGTAGTCAACAGAGTAAAGTCTGAGGCAGCTACTGTGAAGAGCTCTGTTCCACAAGGCACAGTACTTGCTCCCATCCTATTCCTCATCCTCATATCAGACATTGACAGGGATATAAGCCACAGTGCTGTGTCTTCCTTTGCAGATGACACCCGAATCTGTATGACAGTGTCCACCGTTGAAGACACTGCAAGACTCCAAGCAGACATAAACCAAATCTTTAAATGGGCTGCAGAAAACAATATGAAGTTCAATGATGAGAAATTTCAATTACTCAGATACGGAAAACGTGAAGAAATTAAAATCTCATCGGAGTACAAAACTAATTCCAACCACACAATAGAGCGAAAAACTAATGTCAAAGACCTGGTAGTGATCATGTCGGAGGATCTCACCTTCAAGGACCATAACAATGTAGCAATTGCATCTGCTTGAAAAATGACAGGATGGATAATGAGAACCTTCAAAACCAGGGATGCCAAGCCCATGTTGACACTTTACAGATCGCTTGTTCTATCTAGGCTGGAATATTGCTGCACACTAACTGCACCTTTCAAGGCGGGTGAAATTGCTGACCTTGAAAATGTGCAGAGAACCTTCACCGCACGCATAAGTGCGATAAACCACCTCAACTACTGGGAACGCTTGAAGTTCCTAAACCTGTACTCTCTAGAACGCAGGCGGAGAGATACATTATTATATACACATGGAAAATTCTCGAGGGCTTAGTACCAAACTTGCACACAAAAATCACTCCGTACGAAAGCAAAAGACTCAGCAGGCGATGTAACATCCCCCAATGAAGAGCAGGGTGCCACTAGCACGTTGAGGGACAACACAATAAGTGTGAGGGGCCCAAGATTGTTTAACTGCCTCCCAGCATACATCAGGGATTACCAACAAGCCCCTGGCTGTCTTCAAGCAGGCACTGGATAGGCACCTCAAGTCGGTACCGGATCAGCCGGGCTGTGGTTCGTACGTTGGACTGCGTGCGGCCAGCAGTAACAGCCTGGTTGATCAGGCTCTGGTCCAACAGGAGGCCTGGTCACAGACCGGGCCGCGGGGGCGTTGACCCCTGGAATTCTCTCCAGGTAGACTCCAGGTAGACCTAAAGAAAGCATTTGATACAGTTGACCATGATCTCTTGCACCTCAAACTAATTTTCATACTTCATCTTTATCATAGGTTACCTTTATCATTTGCTTACCCTACTTTTTTCACGACATGCCACTGCTTCTGGGTCTGAACTTTCCGAGCACGACAAAAAATTCTGAAACTTGATTTTTATTATTTTTTCTCATTAAATGTAAGAGGTGCCAGATTTCTGTTATTCTTAATTTCATAGTATGTATTCAGAATGTCACAATTACACTAGTATTTTCATAAGATTTGTTTCGGTATACGTAATGTACTGGCAGGAAATTTATGCTTCTTAATCTACCTTCATGGTTGATGAATTTATGCAAAAACATTTTATATTAGTATTCAGCATCATTACCACTTAACCAAACACACAATACTCACAAAATAATGATCTAAGGTTGGATTTTTATCCTTTAAATTGCTAGCCTTGGTATTAGTGTTTTGATAGTAGTATTGTAGTTGGGATTTGATCACTGCCAGTGGTAAAATTAATGTACAAACTTCTCGCTAAAGAATATGCCAACATCAAACTCCGAGCTGCCCCACCTAGGGCATCTAAAGTGCTCATTGTCATATACAACGTCAACAAGCACTTGAATCCTAAATATCTGGTGTCAGAGCAAGTTGCAAGCCCTCGTCGACTTCCCAACGATCTGATATTAGCTGAGTGGACTGGCCAGGGGACTTTGCCACGCTATATTCACTCCCGTGCTGCCCTCAACGGGCGCTATAACATTGCATTGTACAGACCTCCTCAACGTCGATGTTATAAGTGTCAACGTTGGGGCCACATTGCCAGAAATGCCCAGCTAAGTCACACTGGTGTGCAGTGTGTGCCAATGATCATTCTTCTGAACGGTGTTATGATTTGATCAAACAGCACCAGACTGTTGCTAAGCGATGTATCAATTGTAAGATTCAGGAGTCACAGCAGCTCATGCTGACTGCAGTGTGAGGGCTGCCCACATTGCAGCCAACCACACCTCACCTTGCACCTCCCATTATGACCTCCCAGGCCTACCAGATACCTGGAGTCTGAATACTGGCTCATGCCTGCCCTCAGACAATGGGGTTGAGCACTTCACCTGGGAAGCACATCAACAGAGCTCCATCGCGTCTGCTGTCAATGCCAGTCTAGCTGAGTCAGCTGACAGTCAGCCACCGAGCTCAGCTGACCGGAGCTTCACCTCGGTTCAGTTTTGGTTATACAACCTGAAGTCCCACATAGGACTACTGGAGAGACAACAATTTCTCCTGAAGCAACAACTTGAGCAGCACAAAGAAAGATGTGTAGAGCATACCAATAGCAAGATTGTCACAAATTCTGAAAGCGAGTGTAAGGCTGATGAACAAGGTGATGGTGGTGTCCTAATTACGGCAATGACGAACCCAACAGCTGTGTTGATAACTATAGTGAGCATCATGCTGAGGGCAGTGCTGTCTCTGATGTTAGTAATAGTTATGAGTGTATATAAGTATTGATGCCGAGTGTGATGAGGCAGTGGTCTCCATAATGTTAGTAATAGTGATGTGTGTCATATAAGTGGTGATGCCAAGTGTGATGAGGGCAGTGGTTTCCATAATGTTAGTAATAGTGATGAGGGTCATGTAAGTGGTGATGCCGAGTGTGATGAGGTTAACCACATTGACATTAATGTTGAATATAGCACTGCTGATAAATGTAATGAACACAATGTTGATAGTGGTGTTGGTGATGACAGTTATAGTGATGTGTGTAATGGTAGTGGAGGAGGGAATGTGAGTGGTAGTGCCACCTATCATACATTCACACATGAACAGCGTCGTGCTCTGTGCAAACAAAGACTGCCACGAGGCCTCACAACTGGACGTGCACTCAGAAAACTCACGGACCAGGGTAACACTGCTGACATTGATGAGGTCTGCTCTTTATATGAACAATTTTTTCATTATGCTGAGAAACTAAGCCAGATTCCAGGACTTCTATAATGGATCAGTCCTCGCATAAACTGAATATTTTTAGCTGGAATATTGCATCACTTAGAAAAAGACTTCCTGACCTTCATCATAAAGTAACCACCGAACCCATTGATATTGTGTGTCTACAAGAGTGCAGAGTCCCTGAAAATCCCAGCCCCTAAATTGCCATCATTTGTTGCATATAACCTCAAATCTACTAACTCTTGTGTTCTATATATTAAAAATCACTTCCCCATCAACTTCTCACACATAAGAAAACAGAGGGACTGCAATACCATGGTGTTAGGATTTATATTGGGAACTCTGCTCTCAACATATTTAATTTGTATGCTCCTGCTGATAAGTTCAATTACTTGGAGCTCCCAACTTGTGCTCAGTCTGAGCCTACTCTTATAATTGGAGATTATAATGCAAGACACAAAAGCATTGGAAGCTCACAGTTTGGTAATCGTAATGGTAACCAACTGTTGTCACTGTTAAACAGTCATGATAATGTGCAAATTGTAGGTGACCTTGAACCCACACATATCTATGGAGGCATCCTTGATCTGTGTCTTGGCTTCAACATTACTTCTGCCAGCTGTGAGTCTACCATTGTATCAGATATATCATCAGACCATTTCCCAAGGCTAACCTCACTAGATATAGGTAATACTATCCTTCCTGGTGGAATATTCAAACGGAAACGTTTTAATGTTCCCCTGATCAACATGAGGACTTTATTGCACATGTGACTGACTGGTATAATTCCTATGAGTGTTCCTCTGTTGAGACCTTTAACAATGACCTTGTGAGCAGTATTCAGAACTACTTAGAGCCGCCTCTGAAACCTCCTGGAACTCTAAACCCAACCAACTTCCATAATCATACCTCCTATAATAACCATACTTATTACAATGATCTTAAACTTCGAACACTGAAACGTACTGCTCGCAGAATAGGCCTAGCCTATAGAAAACATCGTACCCCTGGAATGCTGAGACTCTTTCAAACTGCCCTTGCTGCTGCCAGAGAGCGTTGACAGAGCTGCGGCAAACTGACTGGGAAAAATTTGTCAATGGTCTCAATGCTCACACCCCACTTAGCCGAGCATGGAGGGACATAAATAAATTAAGGGTAACAGAACCGGTCAGATTGCACACCCTCATCCCTTACATAGGGCGAATGAGCTAGTCAGTGCTTGGGCTGTTACATCAAGCTATGAAAATCTTCCCAGTACCACACAGGCGAAATTAAATGACAAATATGATGCTAGGGAGAGACTTGTTTGTTTTATGCTCAGCAAGGAAGATGACTGTAACATTCCTTTCACTGACTTTGAACTTGATGCAGCACTAACTAAAGGCAACTCCACGTCGCCTGGTGAGGATGGTATTACCTACAATATACTAAGATTGCTGTGTCGAGTACCAGGCAATCCTTTACTCGAATTATACAACATGAGCTATGTAACTGGGGAGCTCCTAAATAATAATAATAATAATAATAATATTTTTATTTGGACATGATACAAAGAATTACATTTGGTTATTGAGATTACATGAGGTGTACATGCCAAAAGCCCCTAGTATGCAGGGCATTTTGGGCAGACTTAAAATTAACTTAAAACTAAATTTTAAGAATTTTTGTAGATAGTATACAATGAGTAAAGGTGAGTATTTAAGCTATGAAATTTGAACATAGTTTTGTACTTTTGTCTTCATTATAAAATTAATTAAATCAGATTAAACAAATTAAAGCAATAATAATAATAAAATAATAAAAGTTATGGTTGGTAATTTATAAAATAAGCAAAGTTGCATATCTAAGTTTTAAAGTTTGAATATAAGTTGAACATATCAATTAATTGTAGCAATTTATTGCAGCAATGCAACTAATTGAGTGAGATAACAATTTAAAACAATTAATTGCATTGCAGTTAGTTTACGTGGTCATTATAATGTAAGTGTTGTGGGAATAATTAGCTAAGTAAGTATTATTCATAACAGGTTTTACATTCATTCATTCGTTCATTCATACATTACATTGACTTTAATAGTCAGGTTTTACGTTAAGTGATTATTCTACTTTGCTGGGAATGGTTGATATGGAGCAATTAGCTTTGGGTGAGAAGGTGGTTTTTTAGCATCGTTTTGAATTGGGGTACAGGTAGGGTTTCTTTGGCAATGACAGGTAATGAATTCCAAATTTTCGTGCCTTTTATGTGCATTGAGTTTTTACATAGTGTTAGGTGGACACGGGGAACATCGAGGAGTGATCTGTGTCTAGTGTTATGGTCATGTGTCCTGTTAAAATTAGTAAGGAGAAGTTTGAGTGGTGGGTTAATATCTGCATAGAGTGTTCTATGTATGTAATAGGCACAGTAAAAAGTATGGATGTCTTGTATGGTGAGTAAGTTTAGGTTTTTGAATATTGGTAGAGTATGTTGCCTGGAGTGAGAATTTGTTATCATTCTAACTGCTGCCTTTTGTTGTGTTATTAGTGGTCTGAGATGAGTTATTGATGTAGAGCCCCATGCTGGATTCCATAGGTGAGGTAGGGGTAAATGAGTGAGTGATAGAGGGTAAGGAGAGCTGGTTGTGGAACATAATCTTGGACCAACAGCCTCATCATTCCCATTCCTAAGCCCAATCATCAAAATTCATTTCGCCCAATATCTCTTACTAGCTGCTTATGTAAAACATTTGAGAGGATGATTCTTAATCGTCTCATGTACAGAATCAAACATTTTTGTCCCCCGGTTGCATGGTTTCATGCATGGAAGGAGTGTGCACCATTGCATAGCCACCTTTCTCACTCTGCACACTGACAGCTCATACACTACCTTCCTTGACCTTAAATCTGCTTTTGATGTTGCCAACAGACATGTAATCATTAGTGAACTTGCCAGAATGGATGTTGGAGGATGGCTTCTCCGCTGGATTAAAGGCTACCTGTCCAACAGAAAGTCTTCTGTGTTGTTCCAGGGGCATAGAAGTATAACTAAAGACTTTGAATTAGGAACCCCACAGGGAGGTGTGCTCAGTCCCACTCTATTCAATATTCTAACTAATGCCTTACTTAATGCTATGCCTAGCCAGCCCCATCATTATATGATCAGTTTTGCTGATGATATAATGATTCACACCACCGGATTCTCCAACACCCAAAACATCCTTAACCATGTACTAGCCTCGTGTCAGGACCTGGGGTTGATAATCTCTACTGATAAAACAAAGATACTCAATAGGCGTCCTCCTCGACTGTGAGGCACAGTTCGCCAGATCCAGTTGCATGATGGGTCTCTTCTAGAATATGTAAACAGATACAGGTATCTAGGCTTTGAGGTCCCACTACTTGGACCTGTTGTAACGAGACTTTGTCGTCAATACAAAGAAAGGCTGAGAGCACTTAGAGTTGTGGCAGGGTTTCACCCCAGGTATGGTGCTAATGTTAAAATTGTGAAAATGATGTATCTTGCTTATATTAGATCATTAGTTGATTATGCTGCCCACTACTTGCTCTTGTGTCTGACTGGAAGCTTGGAGGGTTGGAAAAACTGCAGAACGAAGCAATGAGGATCATTTTAGGATGCCCTCGTACTGCCAAAATTTTAAATATGCAGAAAGAACTTGATATTCCAAGCATCAGAGATCGTGTTACTGAAAGAAATATCCTAATTGGGGTTAATATGCTCAGGCAAGCCCATTCAAACCCATGCACAGAAGCCCTCCAAACTTTCCTCAGCACTGGTGAACATCCCTCCAGATGGATCGAAAAACTGGAACCGACCTCCGCATGAATCAGATACATGATCTGTGGCAAGTAAGGCAACAGCGGCACTTCTCCGCTCCATGGAATATTACCACATTCCAAACTACCATCCCTCCATTTCCCCCCAAACTACTTCTTAAATCACAACCAAAGCTTCGCCTTGAAGCCAAACATGATGCCTTAAACTGTATTGATAATTTAGCCAAACAGCACACTCTCTCACAAATTATTTACGTTGATGATTCTGTTCACCAATCCACTGGTGCAGCTGGTAGTGCTGCTGTTGTCATACAGAGTGATGGCTCTCTTAAAGAAATTGGAGCACGCATCAATAACTGGGCCTCTACCCTTCAGACAGAACTGTTTGCCATACTCCTTGCACTCAAATGCGTCCATGTATCTAAGGTTAACTCTCTAATTGTAACTGATTCTCTGCCATCCATAAATGCTCTCAACTCATCAAGTATAACTTGTAGAATGCTCGTGTCAGAAGCCAGGCACAGGTATGGTAGGATTCTGGATAGTAGAGTCAGAGTGCACATGCTGTGGATTCCATCTCACATTGGTCTTCAGATGCATGATAGAACTGATAAATTGGCTAAGTTTTATGCTTTCAAAGAGGGATAGATTACAATCTTGGCTTGTCAGTTAGCAGTTTGAGAACAATAATACGAAAAGAACTTCAACTGAATTTTATTGACTTAAGACTCAGGGAGTTTGACACCAGTCAGTCCATCTATCATCATTCTATCATGCAGGAGGAGCCACATGTCTATGGTGCATCCAACAAAATAAGCAGACTCTTGGATGTCACTACCGCCCGCCTCCGGCTGGGTTCAAGTATCTTTGGCAGGTTAAATCACCACCACCAGATGTAGACCAAACAAGATGTAAACTTTGCCAGTTGGATTATTGTCACACCCTGCGTCATTATGTACTGGAGTGCGATAAAATTGATGAATTCAGAGACTACTCATTCAGAAATGTTCAAGATATGTCAAAGTATTTTATCCACAGTGGTATATTACAGACCATTCTGGAAAAATACCCTGACTTTGCTCCCTGTAAATAAAGCATTGACACGTGTGTGTGTGTGTGTGTGTGTGTGTATGTACATGTGTGTATGTGTGTATGTATATACATGTATGTGTGTGTATGTGTGTGTGTATATATGTATGTGTATATGTATATGTGTGTGTGTGTGACCCAACAATTAAAATTTGCACCAATAACTCATTACAGTTGTGGCTGGGTGTAGACTAATAGATTGCTCATTGCTTTATAATTTGTTCATGAGTGGAACCATGTACAGACGTAAGTAAATTTACTTACATGATTCATTACCTTGTAACTAGTGAATTAATTACCATTGTACCTTGTTCAGCTATCAAAACTTTGGGGCCCAGTTTCTGGACCCTATATATACCTCGCTGGTCTGACCTGCTGAATAACAAACTTCATTCTATTAAACCGGTTATAGGTTTCTGGCCTTCTTCTTGTCACCAATGTCGAGGTTGGGAGACTACACTCTCCCGTCTTCGCATCGGCCACACTCGTCTTACTCACGGGTATCTCATGGAGAGGCTCCCTGCCCCTCTCTGTGAGCATTGTCAGGTTCCAGTGTCTGTTCGACATATCCTGTTGGACTGCCCACTCTATCAACGAGCACGCAGAATTTACCTCCAACGACGTCTTCGCTCTGCGGCCCTTTCTTTACCTTCCCTTCTTGCAGATGGCCCCTCCTTTAATCCTGACTCTCTCATTGACTTTTTGACAGAAACTGACTTACTACACAAACTCTGAAGATTATACCTCTAGCACCTCCCTCAGTCCCTTCTACCTCGATCTCTTGCTACCCTCCTCCCCTGCACTATCCACCGTCATCTTGCACTCCATACCCTACTAATCGTCCATCTCCCTCTTACAACCCACTCTCCCTGCATCCTACAATAACCTGCAGCGCTGTATAACCCCTGTGGTTTAGCGCTTCTATTTGATTATAATAATAATAACTATATATACCTCTGTAATCTGCAAATACCTTTGTAACTTGTCATGATTGTGACCATCTGAGTTCATTACCTTTTTAACTTGCTCAGCTATCAAACTTTGAGGTCCAGTCCCTGGACCCATTATGTACCTCTGTAATCTTTTGACTACCGCCCACAGGATGGGTATGGGGTGCATAATAAAGATATCAAACTAAAAAACTTTCTGCCGCTACATTCATTAGGTACCTTTTGGTTCTCTTCTTGAACTGGCTGATGACATGTGCAGGCAGTCTGTTCCATTCTTTTATTGCTGTACAATAGTAATAGTAGTGGTCAGTGATGGTTGTGTTGGTCATGACGGTGATAATGGTTGTGGAAGTGGTTGTGTAGTTGTGGTAGTGGTGGTGAGGGTAGTAGTAGAGATGATGTAAGTTATAGTTGTAGTTTTGGAGGTTATGGTAATTGTGGTGGTGGTCTAGGGATGGTAGCAATATTGGTAGTCAGAATAGTGTGTAATTTTGGTAGTGGGTTGGTAGTTGTGACGATGGTTATGGCATGTACATCTCATTTATACCTATGTATCATGTCTACCTATGTATCATTGTACCATGTCTAAATAAACATTATTATTATTATAGTGGTGGTGATGATGATAATTGTGATGGTAATAATGGTAGTGGTGGTTGTAACTATAGTGGCATGATGGTGGTAGTTATGGTGGTTAAGAGGTAATATCTTTTTTCACTATTTTTTAGTTCTGTTTTCATAAATATATTTGGCTACTGATACTCTACAATCCTGTAAAGCGGCTTAGGTAAAACAAATATTGGAAAACAGTCACTACACTCCGATAACATTCTGAGTCTTCCTCTAAGATAGCTTAGCACTGAAGGCTGAAACCTATACACAAGACATTGTCGAGTTGTTGTGGAAACCAACTACACAAATTTTCAATAAAATTGGCAAACACGCAGTTTTTATTTATCTTAGCAAATCACATTACAAGACTTTTCAACTACCTCCCAGCATACATAAGGGGGATTACCAATAGACCTCTGGTTGTCCTCAAGACCCCTGGCTGTCCTCAAGACCTCTGGCTGTCTTCAAGACCTCTGGCTGTCTTCAAGACCTCTGGCTGTCTTCAAGACCTCTGGCTGTCTTCAAGACCTCTGGCTGTCTTCAAGAGGGAGCTGGACAGACACATGAAGTCAGTACCTGACCTGCCGGGCTGTGGTTCCTACGTTGGTTTACGTGCGGCCATCAGTAACAACCTGGTTGGCTAGGCCCTGATCCACCACGAGGCCAGGTCGTAGACTTGGCAGCTGAGGCGTTGACCCCCGAAACCCCCTCCAGGTATATTCACAGATGTTTACGTGCGTATATCTACATACGCCTACAATCCTTTTGGATGTCGTTGTGTAGCTGCGGTAGTGGTTGTGGTGAGGGTAGTACTAGAGATGATGTTAGTGATAGTTGTAGTTTTGGAGGCTATCATCATGATGATAACCTCCAAAACTGTGGGGGTGATGTAGGGATTTATTAGTTGTCAGGGACCCCAGTGGAAATAAGTCAAGGAACCCAGTTGAAAGATGTCAAAGACCCAGTGGAAAGAAGTCAAGACTCGAATGGAAAGAACTCAAGGACCCAATGTAAATAAGTCAAGGACCCCAATGGAAATAACTCAAGGACCGCAGTGGAAATAAATCAAGGACCTCAGTGGAAATAAGTCAAGAGCTCCAGTGGAAATAAGTCAAGGACCCCAGTGGAAAGAAGTCACTTTGACTTTGTTAGGTTATCCTGGCGGGTAATTTACCGAGGATAACCCCAAAAAAAGTCAGACATCCAAAAAGAGCATGGAAATAACAGTTCGCTTTACTTTAGGTCAAGTAACTTAATTTATGCACAATTTTGCCCATTTTTTTGCATGATTACCAATTGTCTTCATTAATGAAATACATGTAAATTATGTAGGATAACGCACAAAAGTCAAAGTGACTTATTTCTGTTAGGGTCCTTGATTTATTTATGTTGGGGTCCTTGATTTATTTCCATTGGGGTCCTTTATTTCCATTGAGGTTATTACCTGGAGTTTACCTGGAGAGAGTTCCGGGGGTCAACGCACCCGCGGCCAGGTCTGTGACCAGGCCTAATGGTGGATCAGGGCCTGATCAACCAGGCTGTTACTGTTGGCCGCACGCAGTCCAACGTACGAACCACAGCCCGGCTGGTCAGGTACCGACTTTAGGTGCCTGTCCAGTGCCTGTTTGAAGACAGCCAGGGGTCTATTGGTAATCCCCCGTATGTAAGCTGGGAGGCAGTTGAACAGTCTTGGGCCCCTGACACTTATTGTGTTGTCTCTCAACGTGCTAGTGGCACCCCTGCTTTTCATTGGGGGGATGTTACATCGCCTGCCGAGTCTTTTGCTTTCTTAGGGAGTGATTCTCGTGTGTAAGATTGGTACTAATCCCTCTAGGATTTTCCAAGTGTATATAATAATGTATCTCTCCCGCCTGCGTTCTAGGGAGTACAGGTTTAGGAACTTCAAGCGTTCCCAGTAATTGAGGTTTTTTATCACAGTTATGCGTGCCGTAAAGGTTCTCTGCACATTTTCTAGTTCAGCAATTTCACCTGCCTTGAAAAGTGCAGTTTGTGTGCAGCAATATTCCAGCCTAGATAGAACAAGCGACCTGAAGAGTGTCGTCATGGGCTTGGCATCCCTGGTTTTGAAGGTTCTTATTATCCATCCTATCATTTTTCTAGCAGATGCGACTGCTACAGTGTTATGGTCCTTGAAGGTGAAATCCTCTGACATGATCACTCCCAGGTCTTTGACATTAGTTTTTCGCTCTATTGTGTGGTTGGCTGTCTTCAAGCAGGCACTGGACAGGCACCTAAAGTCGGTACCTGACCAGCCAGGCTGTGGTTCATACGTTGGACTGCGTGCGGCCAGCAGTAACAGCCTGGTTGATCAGGCTTTGATCCAACATGAGGTCTGGTCACAGACCGGGCCGCAGGGGCGTTGACCCCTAGAACTCTCTCCAGGTATACTCCAGGTGTACTCCGATGAAATTTTAATTTCCTCACGTTTTCCTTATCGGAGTAATTTAAATTTCTCATCATTGAACTTCATATTGTTTTCTGCAGCCCATTTAAAGATTTGGTTGACTTATTTCCCCCTGGGGACCTTGATTTATTTCCCCGGGGTCCTTGATTTATTTCCACTGGGGTCCTTGATTTATTTCCATTTTGTCCTTTATTTCTATTGATCTCATTGACTTATTTTCCCTAGGACCTTGATTTATTTCTTCCGGGTCCTTGATTGATTTTCCCGAGTTCTTGATTGATTTTCCCGAGTTCTTGATTGATTTTCCCGAGTTCTTGATTTCTTCCCCGGGTCTTTGATTTCTTCCCGGGGTCCCTGATTTCTTTCCCCTGGGGTCCTTGATTTATTTCCCCTGGGTCCTTGATTGATACCCCGGGGTCCTTGATTGATTCCCCGGGGTCCTTGGTTTATTTCCACTGGGATCTTCTATTTACCCCGGGGTCCTTGGTTTATTTCCCCCGGGTCCTTGATTTCTTTCCCTTGGGTCCTTGATTTATTCCCCCCGGGGTCCTTGACTTACTTACAGAGTAGTGTGTGCAGACGACAGTCCAACATGGCGTTGTGCTCGTACTGACACTCTGGGGATGTTACCCGACATTTCTGGCTTCTCTTTATGACACTGTGCTCCTGCTGATATCACCAGACACGTATGAAGGTGGGCATGTGCCCACGCCACCCTAAACCTCATATATAAACCCTCGAAGTAGCTTAATTACGGAGGGAAAGCCATATATAAGGGTTTTGTTTTGGGCTCTGGGATCAATCAGGGGAGGGGCTCATATCGCCTATGTAATAAATTTTATAGGCCTTTGATTTGCTTTTAATATATTTGCAAATGCTGACTGAATAGCCCGCTTCATTAAAATGTATGTAAATGAGGTAATTTTGAGCAAATTGTGGATTTTTTTTTTGTTTTTTCATGTATTCATTTTGACAGGTTCTGTAGTGGTTCGTAACTCCCAAAATTAATGATTTTTGTTATATCAACGTGAAGTGTATATTTTGACGTAGGTTTATTTATATTGCTGGTTTAAGGAAAAGAAACATAAGCCCTTATTTGGCTTAGTAACTCAATATAGCCAAGCAGTATGGCTTATTTCCACTCTGGTCCTTAGATAGTATAATAGTAATCTTTATTTCAGAATAATACAATGTTTGTACAGAGATGGGTGACATTTAGGTGTGCATACAAAAGACTCATTGTTATGCAGAGCATTTCAGGCAAACTGCCTGAAATATTAGGGTGTTGTTGTTGCATCCTGGGAAGGACCTTAAAACTCCAAGTAAAATAAGCAATACTTCTTGCTTGCCTTTGGATATCCTGGGTTATTGGCTCTCTGAGGTTAATACGAAGGATTTCGGTTTATCCAGGCCCGTGGCCTGGTGGTAAAAACTCTCACTTCACATGCTGAGGGTCCGGGTTCGATTCCCGCCAAGGATGGAAACATTGGGCGTTTCCTTACACCTGTTGTCCCTGTTCACCCATCAGTAAAAATGGGTACCTGGGTGTTAGTTGGCTGGTGTGGGTCGCATCCTGGGACAAAATTGACCTAGTTTAGCCAAAATGAGAGCATTTTAGCTAAATTAGGTCAATAACAAGAGGCTTTCTGTATAGTAGTATGTCATTGATGTCAACTATGGTCTGTATAACTTATACATGTACCTGTAGAAATCAAGATATTTTAGATAAATGCAAAGTTCTAAAGCTCGGGAGTGTCCATATATTATCTTGCTGGAGAAGCATAGTTTGAGTGGCTTTGCTCAAGAATTCCTGGAGGGAAGTTTCTTGTCAGTGAGAGGCTCTTGATCCAAGGAATTGAACCTTCCCTTTCCTTCAATCAAACCTGAATGCTTCTCATTTCTCCAGGAGCTGTATGATCGCTATGGGTTTAGCTCTCCCCATGAATGTAATAATAATATGGAATTTGCTCAAGAAATCCACAGTTCCTCCTCTTGGCTTAACTGGCAGAGAAATTTAACCTTTGTCAAAATTTGCTGTGGTTCATTGTCTTTGACTTGGAATGAATTCTGTATATTGTTTGGACTGAAGTTAATGTTTTTGTTTTGTTTTAATGGACTTATGCACCACTGCCAACACTGCAGCTGATGCTGTTTGATTAATGTGTTCTTCTGTAGGTTCTCATGGTTTTGGCTCTCAATCTGAGGAACTGAGGTTTAATCTCTGGCACGAGTGAAACTGTGGAAATAAGTTATTCTAGATAATTTACACTATGTATTTTAATTGTGCATATGTGTACCTGTGCCTAAAATTTACATGTTTCTGTACATTTACTGCCTTTGTTCGCCTAACAGTTAGTAGGTACCAGGGTGTTAGCCGACTGCTATGGGTCACATCCTGGGGAAGGGAAGGGGAAGTAAGCCTGACAGTCTGATGATGGTGGCTTTATTGGATTATCCAGGGTTACTAACCCTCAGAATTAATAATCCAAACAAAATCTTCATATGCTCAGTACTGTACCTAGATTACTCTGGTCATTCATGTTCAAAGGTTGCACCTTCTATATTCCTAGTCTTTACTCTGTCTTGGGTATTCTTTCTCCTCTTCCTTGTTGGGATTGGACAAATAACCTGTACATAGGTGAAGGAAACTTATGACGACATTTTGGTCCAGTTCATCCAAAACGTCGTCATAAGTTTCTTTCTCCTGTGTGCAGGTTATTTGTGTATTGTTCCAGTCATGGTATTGTGACTTTTTTGTTCATTGTTGGGGTTGGATTCCTGTTGGGGTGGAATTCTGGTTGTGGTTTGATTCCTGTTGGGGTGGAATTCCGGTTGGGGTTGGATTCCTGTTGGGGTTGGATTCCTGTTGGGGTTGGATTCCTGTTGGGGTTGGATTCCTGTTGGGGTTGGATTCCTGTTGGGGTTGGATTCCTGTTGGGGTTGGATTCCTGTTGGGGTTGGATTCCTGTTGGGGTGGAATTCTGTTTGGGGTTGGATTCCTGTTGGGGTGGAATTCCTGTTGGGGTGGAATTCCTGTTGGGGTGGAATTCCTGTTGGGGTGGAATTCCTGTTGGGGTGGAATTCTGGTTGGGGTTGGATTCCGGTAATGTTCATAATGAAGATAGAGGTATGTAATAGCATCAAGGAATTTTTTTTTTTTTTGCATATTTTTAATTAAATCTGTAAAAGCTTTCTGTTGGCAGAAATTATGCAAGATTATAACTTTGTGTGTTTTACAGCATTGGTGGTGGTGGTGTTGGTGCTAAGAGAACATCGGCATGACAGCTGTGATGGCTGCTAGAGACTCAGGTAGTCTGCGTGAGTTATTGTGCTTGTCTTGCTGCATGCTGTATCTTTTTTTCTGTAATGTCTTCCATTTCACTGAAGCATCTCCAGGGAGGGGTGTGTGTGTGTGTATATATATATATATATATATATTATATTGATGCCCTTACAGTATAGTCAAATGTACTGTATATTGTATATGATTATAATAATAGTACTAATAGGTAAACCCTCAGTTTAATGGACTAATAGGAGGGAGTGGATGGTTGGTAATGGCAATTATTTTTATTTATTTTATTATTATTAACACATAGGCCATTTCCCACCAAGGCAGGGTGGCCTGAAAGAAAAACTTTCATCATCATTCATTCCATCACTGTCTTGCCAGAGGCGTGCTTACACTACAGCTACAAAACTGCAACATTAACACCCCTCCTTCAGAGTGCCGGCACTGTACTTCCCATCTCCAGGAATCAAGTCCGGCCTGCCAGTTTCCCTGAAACCCTTCATAAATGTTACCTTGCCTTCACTCCAACAGCACGTCAAGTCCTAAAAACCGTTTATCTCCATTCGCTCCTATCTAACACACTCACGCACGCTTGCTGGTAGTCCAAGCCCCTCGCACACTAAACCTTCTTTACCCCCTCCCTCCAACCTTTTCTAGGCAGATCCCTACCCCGCCTTCCCTCCACTACATATTTATACACTCTCGAAGTCATTCTATTTTGTTCCATCCTCTCTATATGTCCAAACCATCTCAATAACCCCTACTCTGCTCTCTGGATAATAGTTTTGGTAATCCCACACCTCCTCCTAATCTCCAAACTACGGATTCTCTGCATTATATTCACACCACACATTGCCCTCAGACATGACATCTCCACTGCCTCCAGCCTTCTCCTTGTTGCAGCATTCACAACCCATGTCTTACACCCATACAAGAGTGTTGGTATAACTATACTCTCATACATTCCCCTCTTTGCTTTCATGGATAAAGTTCTCTGTCTTCACAAGCTCCTCAGTGCACCACTCACCTTTTTCCCCTTGTTAATTCTATGATTCACCTCATCCTTCAGATACCCAACTGCTGACACATCCATTATTAGATAAATTACGGTGGTTAGATATGAGATATTTTTGCTGTCATCATAATAATTATGGACGATTCTGTAACCAACTGACCTTGTTTCTGATTTAATTCCCAGCGGATTTTATATTTTTTCCAAAATCTGTTAAAGCGAGGTGAATTAAATTGAGAATTTATGTAATAATAATTATAATTTCTCTATCATTCATGTATTGACTATCTGCCTATTAATAATGGAGATTAATATTTACTTTATGATTAGTAGACAAAAATGTCAATTTTTACAGTTTCCCAGCATTACTATTTTCACATGTTACCATACATTGAAAATGTTTTTATTTTATTATTTTATTAACACATCGGCCGATTCCCACCAAGGCAGGGTGGCCCGAAAAAGAAAAACTTTCATCATCATTCACTCCATCACTGTCTTGCCAGAGGGGTGCTTTACACTACAGTTATAAAACTGCAACATTAACACCCCTCCTTCAGAGTGCAGACACTGTACTTCCCATCTCCAGGACTCAAGTCCTGCCTGCCGGTTTCCCTGAATCCCTTCATAAATGTTACTTTGCTCACACTCCAACAGCATGTCAAGTATTAAAAACCATTTGTCTCCATTCACTCCTATCAAATACGCTCACACATGCTTGCTGGAAGTCTAAGCCCCTCGCACACAAAACCTCCTTTACCCCCTCCCTCCAACCTTTCCTAGGCCAACCCCTACCCCGCCTTCCCTCCACTACAGATTTATACACTCTCGAAGTCATTCTGTCTCGTTCCATTCTCTCTACATGTTCGAATCACCTCAACAACCCCTCCTCAGCTCTCTGGATAATAGTTTTGGTAATCCCGCACCTCCTCCTAATTTCCAAACTCCGAATTCTCTGCATTATATTCACATCACACATTGACTTCAGACATGACATCTCCACTGCCTCCAGCCTTCTCCTCGTTGCAACATTCATCACCCATGCTTCACACCCATATTTTGCATTACACAATGTAAATAATTACAGTGGACCCCCGGTGTTCGTCCTGCTCCAAACTCGCCCTTTTATGTAAGTGTATTTTTTTAAATGCTTTTGTAAGTGTATTTTTGGGGGTCTAAAAGGACTAGTCTACTTTACATTATTCCTTATGGGAATAAATTCGTTTGGTAATGGCACTTGAACAGCATTCTGGAACGAAAAAATAACGAAAACTGGGGGTCCACTGTATAATGATTTTACAGTGTCTGAGGGGTTTATCCCCTTCAACAGAAGGTCTATTCTTGTGAAACTCACAGTATTGTTTGGCAAATGGACCTCAGTTGTGAACTGGCCTTTTAACTACCTTTAACCTTTACCAATGTTTTTATCCAGTAACTGGTGTTAAGTAACATTTTAGCTTCATTTTTACTACTTTTTTCATTTTTATAAGTGTCGGTGATGTAAGCTCTTGTGATTGTGTCAGTACTAAAAGCATATGCAATACTATGTTTTGCTAACAGTTTATGTTGTATTAAGAATGCTGAGTCCTAGTACTTAATTTGTTTTTCATGATGTGGAAAGATTCTCATTTCATAAATACTTTTTAGTTACAAATATACATGAATATAAAGGCCACACTTATCCACAAGTGTATCACACAAAAGCTCTGAAGACTAAGCTAATTTCTCATATACCTAGTTCTGCATCCATACATGATTGGCTAAGCCCATCTTTGTTTATCAGTATCAGTTTTTCTTGCATTGCATCCATTTTTGCCTTTTCTGTGATCATATAGTAATGTTATTACTGTTATAAGAGCATCTACATTGGACTGGATTAATTATATATAATAATAATATAGACTTTTCCATGTTGGGATTTGTTAACCCCCATCTTGTAATACTCATGTACAGTAGTCCGCCCCTGTATCCATGGGGGTTACATTCCAAGACCTACCGCAGATGCCTGAAACCTTGGATAGTAGCGAACTCTACATATAAGTCATTTTTTTATTTACATACATACCTGTGATAAAGTTTAACTGATAAATTACACACATTAAGTTGAGAATTAGCACTTTTTCACTGATGGTAAGCACTTGGCTTTGAAGAACTGCCAGCATTGCTACTTTTGTGCTCTGGGGCCATTATTAAGCAAAATTAAGGGTTATTTTCATGCCATGGTAAACTGTGGATAACTGAAACCATGTAAACCGAATCTGCGGATATGGGGGTTCTACTGAACCTGTTTGGAAAATATTGATTTATACCATCATAATATTAGTGTTCTCATATTGTAACATCTGTGTTAAATGATTTACTTTTCTGCTTATTCTATCTAAGGCTTTAGTATCCCTTGATATTTTGTATAGTGAAGTATAATTTAAGATACTCTGGTTTTTCTATTGCTTGAATATTTTCTTTTTTTTTTTTGTTGAAATTTGCTTTATTTTACAATATGGGATGTTTCCTATCAAAACAGGTGACCCAAAGAAGAAAGCACATTTGCCATCATTCATTCATTCACTGTCTTTCCATAGGTGCATAGATATGACAGTTCAACTTACTCTCAGAACTGCACCATTTCTCCCCATCTTTACAGTTATTTAGATAGGCTACAGTACAGGAGGTTTCCCAATTTACAAGGGAGCTTCAGTCCTGGTGTTTCAACTTAGAAATGATTTATTACATTATTAACAGTAGTACAGTATAAAGGATGGTTGTCACATGCATGTTTGTAGTGTGGCTTGACAACTGCAAGCTTTAACTGGCTCTGACGTGTCCCATTTGTAAGTGTGGATGTACAGCTATCCCTCCACTTTTGCTAGTTGCACTTTCGCGAGCTTTGAGCATTCTCAAATGCCTAGCTGCCCAATCATATTTACCAAACAAATATAGGAGAAAAGTACGGGAAAACACTTCCCACCGCGTCCCTACTATCCTCCCTCTTACCCCCTCAACCGGCAGCCCGCCAGTCCGCCACTCACTCAGTCATTGTCTAGTTACTGTTCGCGTTGGTCATGTCCAGTTACTGCCTCTCAATAGTGCATGAGAATGTCAAGGATTTGCGCCCTGCTGCTACCCCTTCCTCCCCACCTGAACCTCAACCCATGGCAGAATCTGACTCCGTTGCTAACTCTGACTCTAGCGATGTTGGCAGTGACGCTGGCAGTGAAGTTCTAGAATCCACACTAGACTCATCATGCCTTGCAGTTACACTCCATATAATCATCTCCATTCAACTGTCATCAGTAACTTCATGGCTAACTATCATCATGATGTTTTCATGTGTTTTATGATTGTGGTTCAATAGGTTAATGAAGCAGTATTGTTAGGCTAAGTAAATGCTATTATTGTATTTCCCTACAATATATTTGCGCATCAAAACATTCGCGAATGCTACAGTACAGTATTATTATATTTCCCTACTTCATATTTGCATATCAAACATTTGCAAATTTTCAAGATTTGCGAGGTTCTTGATCCCCTAACCCTCGTGAAGGTAGAGGGCCTCCTGTATGTGATTTGGGGGTATTTGTAAGTTGAAGACCTCTTGTATTGCATTACTAATTTGTTTGAATAACTTTGGAATTTGGCTGTAATTTGTGTTTCAAATTTGTTTGCTCACAGAAGTCTTAAAGAAATTTATAATTTTGCTCTAATAATGTAAACACTATAAACCAAAATTTGTTTGGAATTAAATTTATCTCTTGAAAAATGGTCTTGCTATAAATTTTGTGTGTTCTGTAATGGTAAAAGCATTTGAGGTAAACCAGAATGATTTCATGTTTTAACTTTCACTGTCGGTCCCGTAATATTATGGCTTGCAAGCCAGTATTGGTCCTGTAATATTACGCCAAAATTCTAGTGGCTTCAAATCTTGCAGGAGAAAGCTGGTAGGCCTTCATATAAGAGAATGGGTCTGAGTGCTCAGTGTGCGCAGTATAAAAAAAATCCTGCAGCACGCAGTGCATAATGAGAAAAAAAACTCCAACCTTGTTTTTGGTTTCAAACACCGACTTTGCGGTGTATTTTTGTATAGTATTTATGGTTGTATTCTCGTTTTCTTGGTCTCGTTTGATAGAATGGAAGATATATTACAGAAATGGAGATGATTTTGAATTGTTTACGGACTAAAAGTACCTTGAAATTGACCTCAAAGTAGCAGAAATGTTCCATTTTTGCTGATGTTCAAGAGTAAACAAATCACGTCACGCGTCCAATACACGTCAACTGGTGGGTCTAATATGGTTTCACAAATGCAATGATATTATTTATACCATTTTTATATAATGCAGTAAATCTTATATTTTTTGTGTGAATAAAAATTCAAAATGGAAAGCAAGTGTAATATAAGAGGGGCCTGGAGACGTGACTAATGAACAGAGAAAACATTATTTTAGTCCTAGGAATGTTTGTATTGTTAATTCTGGACCCTATTTTGAAATTGGCCTTACTCGAATTGTGTATGAAATTGGCCAAATTACCAATTTCTGATCACTTTATTGGGTAATTGAAATAGGTAAATGGGTTGTTTCTTGTACTCGGTCAATAGAACAAATAGAGTTTTAGCGAAATAGCTATGAGTTTTGTCGACTGGAACAAAGGAATTGGCCAAAAATAGGTCTCAAAGTGGGCGAAATTGCTGATGCGTAAACATCGCCGACAACGCTAACTTCACGAGAGCGTAATTCTGTAAGTTTTCCATCAAATTTTGTGCTTTTGGTGTCATTACCACCGGGAAAAGATTATCATTTCATAAGAAAAAATAATTTTTTCTTTTAAATTCTTCCACACACACAGCAAGTTTGTGAACAGGGGTCTCGACAGTGAAAGGGTTAAGTAAGTTTATTTAGGTCAAAGGTACATGTACACATAAATACAGTTACTACATAAATTGTCATACATAACAGCATATTATTGTACCCACGAATGAGTGGTATTGATCAATAACAACACTATGAATAGCCAAGGATTCGAACCCATGTTGTTTTGGCCCGCCTCATGGTGAGCAAAAACCACATGATGCTCTAACCCATGGAAACACCAAATCCTACATGAATCATGCACCCAGCAGAGCTAGGTGTACAATAATATATAATACTGCTTGTTGAGGCTAGTACAAAACCAAAAAATCACACACATCACATCATTGGGACCTTTCATGAGAATATTTTAGACTTCCCTGTGATCCCCGTTGGGGAGGGGAACACTACTTATTCACCCAATGGCGTCTTCAAACCGTGTGAAGATCAAACCATCGCATGGGACCATCAATGATTCATCATAGCTAGCACTTGCAGCTGCCGTCAGCGGCAGTCTGCATTTCAAATTCACTGCAATACTGACACTCCAAGAGGCCTTCATTGTCGTCTGCATTGACAACTCTGAGGCTGAGAAACTACTTACCAACGATGCTACCATCATGCTACATGACCGAGGATTCCAAGTTTGGACTTCTCCAGCTCTGAAGGCCAAGAGGACTGTGTTCCTCAAATGCCTGGACTCGCTTATTACCGCTCAAGATACTGATGAAATCAAGTCATCAATCCAACACCAGAACCCTTGGGCAAAGGTGGACTTTGTTCATAAAATACCTAATGCTTCCTCCATGCTGAAGGTCACCTTCAGTGACGTCACCATGGCAGACAAAGCTCTCACCGATGGACTTGCTATCCACTATTTCCACATCAACCCAGCCTTTATCGAAGCAGAAAGATATGAGTACATCCCACAGTGTTATAACTGCTACTCATACTCCCACACCACCAAAGACTGTCCCACCAAGGACAAGAAATTCTGTGCTACATGTGGCAAAGAAGGATACGACTTCAAATTCTGCACCACCACCACCTCACTCAAATGTTTGAACTGCAAGACTGATCACCATACCCTCGCTGCCAAGTGTCCTACTTGACGAGATATCCTCAAGAAACAACTTGACCAACAAACAAAACCTACTGCTCAAGCAACAACATATGCTGCCATCACTAAACTACAAGCAGACACCACCAAGATTCTCCAGGCCACTCAGGCTGCCTCCACCAGCTCTGCATCACCACCATCACTGCCCGTGGGCCACTCCACCAAAATTCTCTACTGCATTATGTACGCCCATGTACACAATGTGGCTGCACCTGGATCATTTAATAACACCATCAATGAACTGTTCAAGCTCAACAACATGCCCAGCTTCACATTCCCAGCATCTCCACCATCATCCGACATTATAAAGTCCACTTCAAACATTGTCACCAACTCCCGCCACTGTGACGGTACCTCCACCACCTCCCATCACTGAGACGGATCAATCAGAAGCTGCCCAGCCATCACCAGACCCCGCCGTGGAGAGACCCCAGTCAGTCTCTCCCAACAACTCCACCACCGACATATCACCTGCTCCATCCACCACCAAACCAACTGCTCCAGCCCCTCCCAACAACTCCACCACCGACAAATCAACTGCTGCATCCACCACCAATCCAACTTATAAGTACATGCAATACCTAAATGTCAAATTCTATACCACAAAACAATTCAGCAAAACAATGCCATACCTAGACCTTGCTGACCGACTCCTAGATGGGACTGTCAAGTTCACCTGCCTTAAGAATACATCTACTACTGCAGAAGCCATAGCCCACACCCTTCGTACCAACACTACAGTAAACCCCATCAGTGCTTGTGTTGCACAACAATTCTCAAGAACACAATTCAATGCTCTATGCTCTGGCTCTGCTGAGTAAACTCCACTGTCACGACGAAGTTCCCCAGCACTTTGCTATTTAGCTAAAGCTGGGGTGTCGCTCCAATCGACCCTAATACAGCTGCCTTCTGTGCCTCTCCTACCGCCGTCTGCCAGCCTCCTGCAGTACAACTACACCCGCCTCGTCAGCTGCTACAATTCTCCCCAGCATCACACACCTATCAACAACGCCTGCAGTCTATCTGCACATCTCGCCCAGAGTGGACGGGCCACTCACCTGTTTATTCCCACCTCCTACCTTACCCCAACCTTTTCCCATATTTCTATCCTTACCCATCCTTCTTCCATCCCCATCTTACCGACGCTCAGGTCAAATCAAGCTCAAGCGATAAAACACCAAATGGGGAGGAGAATGAAATTAGCTCAGGGGCACCCACACCACCGTACATGTATGTCCTTGGATCACGATAAAACGCCTAGCTCTGCTGGGTGCGTGATTCTTGTAGGATTTGGTGGTCCCGTGAGTTAGTGTGTCATGTGGTTTTCGCTCACCATGAGGCGGGCCAAAACAACATGGGTTCGAATCCTTGGCTAGTCACAGTGTTGTTATTGATAGCAGCATGTGTGTAGATTACCCACCAGGATAACTCAAAAAATTCAGACAAAGTGACTTGTTTCCATTTTATGGCGGGAATGCCTTGTTTAAATTATATTTGTGCTGTCATGGTGTAAATATTGGAAGTAAACTAGGGTATGGTGTTTCAGCTCTGGGTGGTCTGCTGTCCTCCCTGGAGAAGGCCAGGGTGCAGCTGGACAGTGATGAAGATGACTTTGGCTTCCTTGCGGATCTGCTCAAATCTCGAGAATTACAAGCACTTGTTCATGTACATAATAAGGTAAGACAATCTTGCATTGCTCCTAAAATTCTTCAGTATTTTGGGAAATTTTTCTGATTCTAAGATTTTTTATCAGAATTTGTCAAAAAATAGCAGTACTTTTTTTTATTGTTTCATTTTTCTTGCACCTTTTAGGAAATATTTGAATGAGACACTTGCGCAACATATGGGTATCTTTATTCTGGAAATATTTTGCCAGCCAGTGGCTTCTTCAGTCCAGTGCAGAGAAAGGTGGAAGATGAGGTGTTTTGAGATCAGTCCCTCAGTCTGGAGTCGATGTTCATTCCAGGTGGTGCAGAGCATAACTTTACTTTAAATAAAATTTTGTTCTATGTAAAGCTCTTCACAGAAGATAAAGTATCTTTGTGCTCTACTTATCAGCACAGTGCTGTATAATCCATGTGGGTTTAGCACTTAGTTTTGATTATTATAATAATACTTATCAGCAGTACCTGCCTTCTTAGTCTTTGTTGTCGTGTTTTTTTTTGCCCTAGACTGTGGTGTAGTTAGTTTATAAATTGAGTTATCCATTAGGAGTATACTCATCATTCTGATAACTTTTTTTTTGTTTTTACCAGCTTGAACCAATAAATAGCAATCTACTGAAAAAATTTCTGTAACTGGCCATCTCCTGGGTGGGAAACGGCCAGTGTGTAATTTTTTTTTTTTTTTTGACAAATTTTCAAATCAAAAGCCGAATTATTTACTAGTCAGCAGATTACTCCTCTCCAAGTGTTTTATTCACTTCTCTAATGGCTTTTTCCAACATCTTTACAACTATCATCAGTGAAACAGCATACTATTAGGTTTTTTCTTGTCGCCTTTTTTTTTTTTTTTTTATAAATATTGGCACAGTGTGTACTATCTTCCATTTGTCTGCCAATTTACCCTCTTGTAGTGAATTCCTATAAATTTTCTGCACATTCTTTTAAAACCCTCATTGCTATTTCATCTAATCCTATTGCATTTTTTGAGTTGACTTTCAGTAATAAATATTTTACTACCTCTTTAGTTACCTTATTATCCTCTAACTCTATAAATATTAGTAAAATTACCAACAATAAATTAGATAGAAGGACAAGAGCAACTGGTAAGACGTTTATTCCATCTATGTTTCCTTTCACTTGATTATCTGTTTGAGTTTTAAATCTGCAACATATAAAATACCTTCACCTCTGCCATGTAGTGCTGAATGACCTAGGGGTTTAGCATTTTTTGTGAATTATAAAAGACAAGTTCTCCATGGGAAAGTGGAAAAGAATTCTTCTTCCCTAAGTCATGCGTGTCATAAGAGGTGACCAAAATGCCAGGAGCAAAGGGCTGTAGTTTACCTGGAGTTTATCTGGAGAGGGTTTCGGAGGTCAACGTCCCCGCGGCTCGGTCTGAGACCAGGCCTCATGGTGGATCAGGGTCTGATCAACCAGGCAGTTACTGCTGGCCCCACGCAAACTGACGTAAGAACCACAGCACGGTTGGTCAGGTACTGACTTTAGGTGCCTGTCCAGTGCCTTTTTGAAGACAGCCAGGGGTCTATTGGTAATTCCCCTTATGTAAGCTGGAAGGCAGTTGAAAAGTCTTGGGCCCCAGACACTTATTGTGTTGTCTCTCAATGTACTCGTGGCGCCCCTGCTTTTCATTGGGGGAATGTTGCATCTACTGCCGAGTCTTTTGCTTTCATAGGGAGTGATTTTCGTGTGCAAGTTTGGTACTAATCCCTCTAGGATTTTTAAAGTGTATATTATCATGTATCTCTCTTGCCTGCTTTCCAGGAAATACAGATCAAGGACCTTCAACTGTTCCCATTAATTTAGGTGCCTTATTGTACTTATGTGTGCCGTGAAAGTTCTTTGTACACTCCAGGCCAGCAATGTCGCCAGCCTTGAAGGGGGCCGTTAGTGTACAGCAGTATTCTAGCCTAGAGAGAACAAGCAATTTGAAGAGAATCATCATGGGCTTGGCATCCCTAGTTTTGAAGGTTCTCATTATCCATCCTAGCAGATGCAGTATACACATTGTTGTGGTCTTTGAAGGCGAGATCCTCTGACATTATCACTCCCAGGTTCTTCACATTACTTTTACGCTCTATTGCATGGTTAGAATTTGTCATATACCCTGATACATTTTTAATTTCCTTAAGTTTTCCATATTTGAGTAGTTGAAATTTCTCCTCATTGAACTTCATATTGTTTTGAGTGGCCCATTTGAAGATTTGGTTTATGTCCACTTGTAGTCTTGCCGTGTCTTCGATGGAGGTCACTGCTATGGCAATCCAGGTGTCATCTGCAAAGGAAGACACGAAGCTATGGCTTACATCTCTGTCTATGTCAGATATGAGGATGAGGAATAGAATGGGAGCGAGTACTGTGCCTTGTGGAACAGAACTTTTCACCATAGCTGCCTCAGACTCTACTCTGTTTACTATTACTCTGTGTTCTATTTGTCAGAAAGTTATAGATCCATCTACCAACTTTTCCTGTTATTCCTTTATCACACATTTTGTGCGCTATTTCACCATGGTCACGCTTGTCGAAAGCTTTTGCAAAGTCTGTGTATACTACATCTTTATTTTGTATATCCTGTACAGCATCCAGGACCTTGTCATAGTGGTCCAGAGGCTGGGACAGGCAGGAGCGACCTCCTCTAAACCCATGTTGTCCTGGGTTATGTAATTGATGGGTATCTAGGTGGTTGGCTATCTTGCTTCTTAGAACCCTCTCAAAGATTTTTATGATATGGGATGTTAGTGCTATCGGTCTGTAGTTCTTTGCAATTGCTTTACTGCCACTTTTGTAGAGTGGGGCTATGTCATTTTTAGTGAGTGTGGGATGACCCCTGTGTCCATGCTCCCTCTCCATAGAATGCTTCTTGCCATTCTTGAATAACACGGAGTTCCATGAGTCTGGGCCTGGGGCAGAGTGCATGGGCATGTCATTTATTGCCTTTTCAAAGTTTTGTAAAGTTAGGATAATATCCAAGATTTTTGAGATGACCAAATTTTGGGTCTCGTTCAGAAAGAATTCATTTGGATTGTCGACCCTTAGTCTGGGTACCAGCTCGCTGAACACTGAATCGTATTGGGACTTTAGTATCTCACTCATTTCTTGGCTGTCATCTGTGTGTGTCCCATCTCGCCTAAGCAGGGGCCCAATACTGGATGTTGTTTTTTCCTTAGATTTGCCATAAAAGAAGTATTTTTTTTTTCAATTTCTTTTATGGCTTTTAGTTCTTCCTGTGATTCTTGTCTCCTGTAAGATTCCTTCAGCTTAAGTTCTATATTTGCAATTTCATTGACCAGTGCCTCCCTTCTTATTTCAGATATATTGGCCCCTCTCAGCAGCTGTGTGACTCTTTGCCTTCGTCTGTATAGGGAGCGTCTCTCTCTCTCTCTCTCTCTCTCTCTCTCTCTCTCTCTCTCTCTCTCTCTCTAGTTTACATCTTCTCTTTCTTTTTCTTAATGGAATGTGTCTTGAGCAGATCTCAAGAACTACAGAGTTAATTTTTTCTAGGCAAATGTTCAGATCCGTGTTGTTTAGGATATCTTCCCAGCTTGTTTCATTTAGGACATGGTTGACTTGTTCCCATTGTATGTTTTTGTTATTGAAATTGAATTTTGTGAAGAGACCCTCATGACTGATCACATTTTGCTGGTCAGGAGCCTTGTGCATATATATGTCTGTATCTCTTTTATGTTGTGATCTGAGTGTATTGTCTTTGATACGGTTATATTACATATCAGATCGTTGTTGTTAGTGAAGATGAGGTCCAGCGTATTTCTAGTCTTGTAGGCTCTAATATTTGCTGGTTTAAGGTGAATTTGGTCCAGAGATATAATAGTTCAAGAGTGTGTGAATTTTCATCTGAGCTGCCCCCTGGGGTGATCTCTGCTAAAACATTGTTTGCTATACTCCTCCATTTTAGGTGTCTCAAATTGAAATCTCCTAGTAGTAAGATGTTTGGGGCAGGAGTTGGGAGATTTTCCAGACAGTGGTCAATTTTTAAAAGCTGCTCCCGGAATTGCTGGGAAGTTGCATCTGGAGGCTTGTATACCACCACAATGACAAGGTTTTGGTTTTCTATCTTTACTGCCAAAACTTCAGCTACATCATTTGAGGTGTTAAGTAGTTCTGAGCAAATGAGCGACTCTGTGACGTCCAGGCCAACCAGCCATTGTTGCATGTTTAGTCTGTCACATCTGAATAGGTTATAACATGGGATCCATATTTCATTGTCATAATGATCCTTTATGTGGGTCTCTGTGAATGCTGCAAACATTGCATTTGACTCCATGAGCAGTCCCTTGATGTAAGGAATTTTGTTGTTTTTGACGGCTTTAGACCCTATATGTTTGCAAAGACAAATGTCGTTATATTACTAATTTTAAAAAGAAAAACTTTCATTTTTCGTTTTGGGTCACCCCTGCCTTGGTGGGATATGACCAATGTGTTAAAAACAAAAGCAAATAAAGGCTTACATTCATTATAGGTCCAATGATGTGCTTAAATAGGCTAGATCATGTACAGGTAAAAATTTTCTTGGGGCTTTTCATCCCCATACTCACCCTGTGGATTGTATTCACCCCATACTCGTCCTGTAGATTGTAGTCACCCCATACTCATCCTGGGTATGGCAGTGCTCTTTGCAAACTGTTGATTATGTGTGGCGACTGTAAATTAAATGTACATTTTTTTTTAACACGGCCGTTTCCCACCGAGGCAGGGTGACCCAAAAAGAAAGAAAAAAAACTTTCATCATCATTCAACACTTTCACCATCACTCATACATAATCACTGTCTTTGCAGAGGCGCTCAGGTATGATGGTTTTGATGTCCCTCCAAACTGCCAATATCCCAAACCCCTCCTTCAAAGTGCAAGCATTGTACTTCCAATTTCCAGGACTCAAGTCTGGCTAACCGAATTCCCTGAATAACCTTAACAAAATATTACCCTGCTCACACTCCAACAGCTCGTCAGGTCCCCAAAACCATTCATCTCCATTCACTCCTATCTAACATGCTCACGCATGCTTGCATGAAGTCCAAGCTTCTCGCTCACAAAACCTCCTTTACCCTCTCCCTCCAACCTTTTCGAGGACAACCCCTTACCCTGCCTTCCTTTCCCTACAGATTTATACTCTCTCCAAGTCATTCTACTTTGTTCCATTCTCTCTAAATAACCAAACCACCTCAACGACCCCTCTTCAGCCCTCTGACTAATACTTTTAGTAACTCCACACCTCCTGACTTCCACACTACGAATTCTATGCATAATATTTACACCACACATTGCCCTTAGACACGACATCTCCACTGCCTCCAGCCTCTTCCTCGAAGCAGTATTTACAACCCATCCTTCACACCCATACAAGAGTGTTGGTACCACTATACTCTCATACATTCCCTTTTTTGCCTCCATGGATAACGTTTTTGTCTCCACAGATGCCTCAACGCACCACTCAACTTTTTTTTTTCATGAATTCTATGGTTAACCTCATCCTTCATAAACCCATCCACTGACAAGTCAACTCCCAAATATCTGAAAGCATTCACTTCTTCCACACTCCCTCCCTCCAATGTGATATTCAATTTTTCTTTATCTAAATCGTTTGATACCCTCATCACCTTACTCTTATCTGTGTTCACTTTCAACTTTCTACCTTTACACACAAGAAATAAGACATCACATAACAGTGAATTCACATAAGGCAAATCCACAGTCCACATGGAGAGAGACCAACTGACCAATACTCTAGTTTCAACTAGTAAGTTTAAACTATCTAATTTTAAGTTCGAAGATATTTTACACTTTTTATCTGTGTCTTATTTGATAAATATTGCTGATGTTTTCCTACAGATCAACCACACAAAGAAGACATGTCAGCCGCTCATGTCTAACGCAGAAGACATAGCCATCTCCATCATGAGGGACATTCACTATCGCACCATTCCTACAGCTGATGCCATCGAACTTTTTGCCACCTTACAGTCACCTCATCTACAGGTAACATACTTCATTTCAACTTTGATTGCTAAGGTTTTCAATGAAAAATCTAGCCTTAGGATATATTTTTTGAATGCTGTACATGTTACATAAAAGAAAATAAATTTGTTTTTCTCTTAGACCTTATATAGTGTATATTTATCAAAGATGCATGTCTTGCCAGAAGTGCACAAACATCACACTTTAAATGAGCCTCTGAACTGTAACATCCCCATCTTTTTTTTCTAGAGTGCAGGCACTGTACTTCCCACCCTCTCCCACTTTCTCCTTCCCTCTTCATCTGACCTGTCTTCTGGCTTTATCTTATTTTTTCTCCTCACTTCTTCATCTGACCTGTCTTCTGACTATTCTACAGTGGACCCTCGGTTTTTGTACAGCTCCCAACTTGAACAATTATGTAAGTGTATTTTTGTAAGTGCTTTTGCAAGTGTATTTTTGGGGGTCTGAAACAACTAATCTAATTCACATTCGTCCTTATGGGAACAAATTTGTTTGGTAACGGCACTCGAACAGCATTCTGGAAAGAATTATCGACGAAAATCGAGGGTCCACTGTATTTTCCTTATCATTTGGGCCTTGATAATAGTCCAAGATAGCCTATAATGTCACTTGGTTTCCTCTCCAAATTTATGGCTAAGTCTAGGTTCTTCAGTATTTTTGGAAAATTATTTTATGTAAATTTTACCAGGATTAGGTTAGTTTTGATTCAAACTTTCATTGTTTTCTTTGGGAGGCTTTATCTTACTAGGGGAGGGATGAATCAGGTGATGGGTATAGTATCCACATTAAGATTTGCTTGGACCTACTTAGCTTGGGCCAGTAGGCCTGCATTAGTGTTCCTTAAGTGGGTGTGACTTGGACCTGCCTAGCATGGGCCAGTAAGCCTGCAGCAGTGCTCCTTCCTTCTTAAGTAGATGTGATTTGGACATGCCTCGCATGGACCAGTAGCCCTTCAGCAATGTTCCTTTCTTATGTTCTTTATCGAAAATCCACTCTTTACCCGCTAGTTCTTCCACTGAGAGTGAAAATCAACCAGTCAAGTAGTTTTTGTATTGAATAATTTTTTTGTGTTGCAGGGTGTTCTTCAAGCTCACGACAGTATTGCTGCCAAGGATTTTGTACCACATTTGCCTGAGATTCCTGTGGAGGTCGATGAAGATGAAGAGACTGTCAAGATTGTACAATTGGTGAAGAGCAATGAGCCTATGGTATGTAAATGTTTATTAATCTCTCTCTTTAGAAATATGTCACAACAGTGGCTGAAGCAGTTCATAAGAAGTCTAAAATTTGCAAAGAAACTTTAAGATGTTCCAGTCCATCCTAGACCATTATCAAGTATAGGGTGAACTTCAACATTGTACAGTCCAGGCTGGACTGCAGCATTGTACAGTCCTGGCTGGACTGCAACATTCTACAGTCCAGGCTGAACTGCAATATTGTACAGTTTTGGCTGGACTGCAACATTGTACCACCTGGCTGGACTACAACATTGTACAGTTCAGGCTGGACTGCAACATTGTACAGTCCAGGCTGGACTGCAATATTGTACAGTCTTGGCTGGACTGCAACACTGTACAGTTCAGGCTGGACTGCAACATTGTACAGTTCAGGCTGGACTGCAACATTGTACAGTCCTGGATGGACTGCAACATTGTACAGTCCAGTTGACCCTTATATAACCTAGATAGAGCCTGGAAAAATGGTTCAATAAGCAAAGAATGTTAAGTTAATCAAATTTTCCCATTAGAATCTATGTTAAAACTCAAGATGTGGACTGTGGATGAAAATATCCTGTATCTAATTCCAGTTATTTTATTTTCATTCCTGACAAATGTTTAACTAAAAAATATGAGTTTACCACACACATACCATATGATAATATTAAAAAAATGAATGAATGTGTTAAAAAAAAGGGGGAAAAATAAAATAGAGTACAAAATTCAGTCATATTTCATCTGGCCAGTTCTATATTTTGTTTCAACTTGGCACAAGGTGCTCAAATTGAAAACCAACAATAGGATTGTGTTCAGTGTATGCTCATTGGATTTCTCATGTCCAAGTTTTTTCTCGTGAATTTAAATACAAAGAAGTTTAAAGAGATTTAAAGAGGTCTTAAAAAACCAGGTGAAACTGAATAATAATGCCCTGGTAGCTGGTTGTATGAGCAAAAAAAGGTCATTAAGCAGGGAAACAGCCCTAGACTTTTTGGTCGTTTCAGCATTACATTATGCAAATGGTTGTTAAGCAGGGGACCACTGTATAAAGTTTCTGCCCAAATTGTAAGTAGGTTGTGAATATCTCAGTGTTCCTCCAGAATTAATCACTTAAATTGATGTTGAGAAATATTTTATACACTGTATTTTACTTTTAACTCTTGAACTGGGCACAATATATGTTCTTCATACTGTGGTGTGGGGAACCAGGCATAGCATGTATATACTGCATAGTCGGGAAGTGGGCATATTGTACAAATACTCAAAAAACAAATCATAGCACACTCACATTACCTGCCAACTTTATATGTCTAAAATATGCTAAAAAAATAGTTATTAAATAATAAAAAAAGATATTGCAGTCGTGAGATCCAAAAGGAGTTTGTTTGTGCCATTACTGAAAATTTAAAAAAAATTATACTACAATAAACACGGCTGATGGGATACCACTAGCATAGCTCTATATTTGTAATTACTGTTTGGTAATCCAGAGAGTCACAGATGGGTCACTACAAGCATAGCTCTACTCTGGTAATTACAGTTTGATAATCCAGAGAGTCACAGATGGGTCATTACAAGCATAGCTCTACTCTGGTAACTACAATTTGGTAATCCAGAGAGACACACATGATACACTATGAGCATAGCTTTACTCTGGTAACTACAAGTTGGTAATCCAGAGACACAGATGGGACACTGAGCATAGCTCTACTCTGGTAACTACAGTTCGGTAATCCTGGGAAATGGCACACAGAATGCCAATAAATACTGTACCATATTTTCTGGCATATAAGACTCACAACAAAAGTATCATAACAGTAAATCAGTAATCACATTCAAGGGTTAGTTACTCTTTTACTTTACACTAAAGTGTAACCTTTGACCCTGACCTTGAGCATATAAGCCACAGGATGATTTTTCCAAGACTTTTTGTGGGGGAAAAAAAAGGCCTGCCTTATATGCCAGAAAATACGGTATGCAGAGCATAGTTTTTAAAGAATTAATATTGAATAAAACCATTTCAATTTTTGTGCATAGATTCACTAACCAGGTGGTAATGGGGGATCATTTGTATTTAAAAAAAGAAGAGGCAAATGAGTTTATTTTGGAGATAAGTAAATATTATTGATGGATTTGAATTAAGAGAGGCTGAGAGATGTATGGGTAATGGCTCTCACTTTAAATGTTTAACCGTTCATTTAATGCTATCCCAGGAAGGAAAAGGAGCTGAACCAATTGTGGTGAGTAATAGCAAGCATTACTTTATTACCCCTTTCATAGGGGGGTGCCTTGCTGCTGGTGATGTGCTTTTGATTTGAAAAAGGGTATGGTGATACTGACAAGATGTGGAAAAAGACACTTATGTACAGTTCAGGACATTTATTAAAGGAAACATTTCATCAGGTGTGGCTTCTTCGGTTCTGATACAGAGATAACTAAGAACATTAGTTATCTTAGTTATCTCTGTGTTAGGACTAAAGAAACCACATGTGGCAGAATATTTTCTCTAGTGTTCTGAACTGTTCATTAGTGTCTTTTTCCACAGTTCAGTGCTTCCACATGAATATAATAATATTTTTGTTGCATGTTCAATGTTAATAATACACCAATAAATTAATGTTGCCATAAATAACACATTTAGATTACAAATTTTATAGTTCTTTTAAGCTAATTTTTGTAAGCATTTAAATTCATTTAAATACTGTATGCCAATACATATTATAATCTCAACTTATTTCATCTGTGATGTACGCAGGGAGCTACCATCAAGCAGGATGACCGGACAGGGGCCATAGTAATTGCTCGTATAATGCATGGTGGTGCTGCAGATCGCTCTGGTCTGATACACGTTGGAGACGAGGTGCAGGAAGTCAACAATTTAAACGTTGTTGGCAAAACTCCTGGTGATGTACTAAAAATACTTGTAAGTTTGAACTAGACTGCTCTTCACACAAGGCAGATTTAAATTTGTATAGTATTTGTAACCAAAATGTGATTTTATGGATTGCCATGATTCACTGCATTTTTTTTTTTTTAACTCTTTGACTGTCGCAACCCCTAATCCTGAGGCGTCTCCTGTTGTCGCAAAATTTTTGAAAAAAAAAATTATTTTTTCTTATGAAATGATAGAGAATCTTTTCCCGATGGTAATGACACCAAAAGTATGAAATTTGATGGAAAACTTAGGGAATTACGCTCTCGCGAAGTTAGTGATATCGGCGATATATACGCATCGGCAATTTCGCCGACTTTGAGACCGATTTTCAGTCAATTCCATTGTTCCAGTCAACCAAACTCCATTTGTTCTATCGATTGAGTACAAGAAACCACCAATTTACCGATTTCAACTACCCAATAAAGTGATCAGAAATTGGCAATTTGGCCAATTTCATGCAAAATAAAAAAGTTGTCAATTTCAAAATAGGGTCCAGAATAAACAATGCAGACATTCCTGGCACTAAAATAAGATGTTATCTGTTCATTACTCACGTCTTTAGGCCCCTCTTATATTACTCTTGCTTTCTATTTTGATTTTTTATTCACACAAAAAATAGAAGATTTATCGTTATGCAGACTATTGTATTATTGTAAAAATGGTATAAATAATATCAGTGCACTTCTGAAAGAATATTAGACTCACCAGTTGATGTGTATTGGACGTGTGGCGTGATTTGATTTGTTTACTCTTGAACGTTGGCAAAAATCGAACATTTTCCCTACTTTGAGCTCAATTTCAAGGTCGTTTTCATCATGAAACTAATCAAAATCATCTACATTTCTGTAGTATGTTTTCCATTCTATCAAATGAGACCACGAAAAAGAGAATGCAACCATAAATACTATACGAAAATACACCTCAAAGTTGGGGTTTTAATCCAAAAACACTGTCAGTTTTTTTCTCATTATGCACTGCGTGCTGCAGGATTTTTTTTATACAGCGCACACTGACCACACAGACCCATTCTCTCATATGTGGGCCTACCAGCTTTCTCCCGCTTGATTTGAAGCTGCTAGAATTTTTGAGTATGTATATATACGTCCGAAACAGTGGCTCGTAAGACATATATACACGACCAAAACAGTCAAAGGGTTAAACACTTGCTATCACTCACTGAGGTAGGGTCACCTACCCCTTCCCCCAGAAAAAAGGAAATACATTCACTATCACTCATTCAGTTGGTGTCTTGTCAGAAGCATGCTGACATCGCAGTTCAAATGTGCCCTCTCTTCAAATTACATCTTCACTCCTATAGAATATAGGCACTGTACTTTTTACCTCTAGGACTCAGGTCCAGTTAACCAGTTTCTCTGAATTTCTTTATGAATATTACCTTGGTTACACTCCAACAGCACCCTTACTTAGACAGTTTATCTGTGGAAGTGAAAGGGGAAGAATGTTACAAAATATAATAGTACCAACACTTTCGTATGAGTGTAAGGCATGGGTTATAAATGTTGTAACAAGGAGGAGGCTGGAGGCAGTCGAGATGTCATGTTTGAGAGGAATGTGTTGTTGGAATATAGAGAATTTAGAGCATAGAAATTAGAAGATGGCAGAGGAGGGTTTGTTGAGGTGGTTTGGGAATTTGGAAAGGATGACTAGGAGTGTGTAAATTAAAGAACAAAAAGGCACAATACCGTGACTGGAACAGTACACAAATAACCCGCACATAGAGAGAGAAGCTCGCGACGATGTTGTGGTCCGACTTAAACCATTATTAACTAGTCACACACTAGTCAATGGTCCATAAGTTTCTTTCTTCTATTTGTGGGTTATTTGTGTTGTGTGTAAATTGGATAGATGAAAGGAGGGGTAAGAGTCATCCCAGAAAGGATGTGAAGGAGGTACTAGTTGTACTGGCTATAACATCCAGTAGGCGTGTACAAGAGTGATAGATCAAAATGAATGGTTTTAAGGCTTTTATGTGTTGTTGGGGTGTGAGCAAAGTAACATACAAAAGGATTCGTAGGAAACCAGTTAGGACTTTAGTCCTGGAGGTGAGGGATGTTCCAGTTCAGAGTACCATTGGGATTGCGTTATGTACATACTTATGGCAGGAACAAGTGTAAAGGTTTTCAAGAGGGAACTGGATCACTACCTCTGCCATGTGCCAAATCGAATGGGTTATGATGGATGTTGGGGGCCAGTGGGCTGCCATCAGCAACAACTTAGTTGACTAGGCAACCACTGGAGAAGTCTGGCCCTAGGCTGGGCTGTGGGAGTGGAAAGATTTTTGAAACTGGATACGGGTATATCATAGATCACAAGTGGGTCTCTCTACCTTGGTGGGAGATGGTTGGTGTGGTAAAAAATATACAGTAGTACCTCGAGTTACGATATTTTTTCGTTCGAGAATGCTGTTCAAGTGCCATTACCAAACGAATTTATCCCCATAAGGAATAATGTAAAATAGACTAGTCTTTTTACACCCCCAAAAATATACGTACTTACAAAAGCATTTAAAAAAATAAACTTACATAAAAGGGCGATTTTGGGGACCATCGTAACTCGAGGTACCACTGTATATGGTTTATTTACTAATTTATCTTTTTAATACCAGTCGTTTCCCATTGAGGTAGGGTGACATGAAAAAGAAGAAACACTCTCATCATGATTCACTCTTATCACTGTTTTGCCATATGATTTATTTATTTTTTAACCCTTTCGGAGTTATGGTCGTACAAGTACGTTTTACGCACTGTGGTTATTGACGTACTAGTACGCCTAAATTCTAGCGCCCTCAAATCAAGCAGAAACAGGCTGTTAGGCCTAGATGTGATAGAATGGGTCTGTGCGGTCAGTGTGCACAGTATAAAAAAATTCCTGCACCACACAGTGCATAATGAGGAAAGAAAAACTCTGACCGTGTTTTTTGTTTAAAACAGCGACTTTGCAGTCTATTTTCGTATGGTATTTATTGTTGTATTCTCGTTTTCTTGGTCTCATTTGATAGAATGGAAGATATATTACAGAATTTTTTTTTTTTATTAACACATCGGCCGATTCCCACCAAGGCAGGGTGGCCCGAAAAAGAAAAACTTTCATCATCATTCACTCCATCACTGTCTTGCCAGAAGGGTGCTTTACACTACAGTTATAAAACTGCAACATTAACACCCCTCCTTCAGAGTGCCGGCACTGTACTTCCCATCTCCAGAACTCAAGTCCGGCCTGCCGGTTTCCCTGAATCCCTTCATAAATGTTACTTTGCTCACACTCCAACAGCACGTCAAGTATTAAAAACCATATGCCTCCATTCACTCCTATCAAATACGCTCACACATGCTTGCTGGAAGTCCAAGCCCCTCGCACACAAAACTTCCTTTACCCCCTCCCTCCAACCTTTCCTAGGCCGACCCCTACCCCGCCTTCCCTCCACTACAGATTTATACACTCTCGAAGTCACTCTGTCTCGTTCCATTCTCTCTACATGTCCAAACCACCTCAACAACCCCTCCTCAGCTCTCTGAACAATCGTTTTGGTAATCCCGCACCTCCTCCTAATTTCCAAACTCCGAATTCTCTGCATTATATTCACACCACACATTGACCTCAGACATGACATCTCCACTGCCTCCAGCCTTCTCCTCGTTGCAACATTCATCACCCATGCTTCACACCCATATAAGAGCGTTGGTATAACTATACTCTCATACATTCCCCTCTTTACTTCCATGGACAAGGTTCTTTGTCTCCACAGACTCCGAAGTGCTCCGCTCACCCTTTTCCCCTCATCAATTCTATGATTCACCTCATCCTTCATAGACCCATCCGCCGACATGTCCACTCCCAAATATCTGAATACATTCACCTCCTCCATACTCTCTCCCTCCAATCTGATATCCAATCTTTCGTCACCTATTCTTTTTGTTATCCTCATCACCTTACTCTTTCCTATATTCACTTTCAATTTTCTTCTTTTACACACCCTACCAAATTCATCCACCAACCTCTGCAGCTTCTCTTCAGAATCTCCCAAAAGCACAGTGTCATCAGCAAAAAGCAACTGTGACAACTCCCACTTTGTATTTGCTTCCTTATCTTTTAGCCCAACACCTCTTGCCAAGACCCTCGCATTCACTTCTCTTACAACCCCATCCCATATATTACAGAAATGGAGATGATTTTGATTGGTTTGACAATAACAAGTACCTTGAAATTGAGCTCAAAGTAGCGAAAATGTTCGATTTTTGACGAAGTTCAAGAGTAAACAAATCACACCATGCGTCCAATACACATCAACTGGCGAGTCTAATATTCATGCACAAGTGCTCTGATATTATTTATACAATTTTTACAGTGATGCAGTTGTATACATAACAGTAAATCTTCTATTTTTTTGTGAGAATAAAAATTCAAAATGGAAAGCAAAAGTAATGTAAGAGGGGGCTGGAGACGTGACTAATGAACAGAGAAGATGTTATTTTAGTGCCAGGAATGTCTGCCTTGTTTATTATGGACCCTATTTTGAAATTGGCATCATTTGAAATTTGTGTGAAATTGGCCAAATTGCCATTTTCTGACTACTATTTTGGGTAGTTGAAATTGGTAAATAGGCAGTTTCTTGTACTCAATCGATAGAAGAAATGGAGTTCTAGCGAAATAGCTATAATTTTAGTAGACTGAAATATTGGAATGTGCCGAAAATAGGGCTCAAAGTGGGCGAAATCGCCGATGCGTAAGTGTCAAGGCTACCGCTAACTTCGCGAAGGCATAATTCCGTTAGTTTTCGATCAAATTTCATAATTTTTGTGGCGTTATGATCGGAAAAAGATTCTCTATCATTTTTAAATTCGTGGACCCTGAGAACGACTTTCAGAGAGACCCCTTGGACCCCCAAAGGGTTAACAACGGCCGTCTCCTGCTGAGGCAGGCTGACCTGAAAAAGAAGAAACACTATTAAAGTTTTTTCTTATTTTTAGTAATATACAGTGGACCCTCGGTTAACGAATACCCCGGAAATCGTGCAATATGTAAGTATAATTTTGTAAGTTCTTGTGGAAGTGTATTTTTGGGGGTCTGAAATAGACTAACCTACGTGAAATTTTTCCTTAAGGGAGTAAATTCGTTCGGTAATGGCACTTGAGCAGACTTCAGGAGTGAAGTTTTTACGAAACTCGGGGGTCCACTGTAGTTTACATATACAGTATATAATTTAGATAGAGTATTACTTCCATGGGGAAGTGGAGAAGAATCCTTCCTCCATAAGCCATGAGTGTCGTAAGAGGCAACTAGAATACCAGGAGCAAGGGGCTAGTAACGCCTTCTCCTGTATGAATTACTAAATTTAAAAAGAAAAACTTTGGTTTTTCTTTTTAGGTCACCCTGCCTCAGTGGGATACAGCCAGTTCATTGAAAAAAATAATTCATTTTTCTTTTTAGGTCACCCTGCTTCGGTGGAAGACGGCCGGTACGTTAAAAAAAGTTATTATTTATAATCACAGGTTACCTTAGATGTATTATGTTCACAGATGAGGCACAGTTTAATATTAACCCTTTCAGGGTCCAGAGGTCATATTTCAGAGGGTGCACCAGTGTCCAAGAATTTAAAAAAAAAATTCTTATTTTTTCTTAAGAAATGGTAGAGAATCTTTTTCTGAAGGTAATAAAACAAAAAGTACGAAATTTGATGGAAAATTGACGAAATTATGCTCGCGAATTTTGATGCATCAGCGATATTTACGCATCAGCGATTTTGCCGACTTTGACTCCCATTTTAGGCCAATTACATTATACCAGTCAACCAAATTCTTAGCTATTTCACTAGTATTACTTCTATTCTATCGATTGAGCACAAGAAATTGCCCAGTCAACTGTTTCAACTACAAAATAAAGTGATTGGAAATTGGTAAATTAGCCAATTTAACTCAAAGTTCAAAATATTTCAATTTCAAAATAGGGTGCAGAATAAACAATGCAGGCATTCCTGGCACTAAACTAACATTTTCTCTGTTCATTAGTTACGTTTTCAGTCTTTACAAATGAATTCCGTTTTGATTTTTTATTCACATAATGAATTTTTATTCAATCCAAAAAATGGAAGATTTACTGTTATGCAATATTGTAATAATTGTACAAATAATATCACCACATTTATGAACGTATATTAGACCACCAGCTGGCACGTATTAGATGTGTGAGGTCATTTGTTTACTCTTGAACATCGACAAAAATTTAACATTTCCGCTAATTTGAGCTCAGTTTCAAGCCATTTCCAGTACTAAAACCAATCAAAATCATCTCTATTTCTGTAATATATCTTCCATTCTATCAAATGAGACCAAGAAATCACAAATACAACTATAAAAAGTATACAAAAAAACACTGCAAAGTCGCTGTTTTAATTGAAAATTACAGTCTCATTTTTTTTTTCTCTCATTATGCACTGTGTGCTGCAGGATTTGTTTTATGTGATGCACACTTACCACATAGATGTATTCTCTCATATCTAGGCCCAAATTTACCGCTCACAGCTTATCTGAGTGAGCTGAGCTCATGGCGTAGAACTACGGTTTGGACCCTGAACTCAAAGCTGTAGAACTACGGCACGGACCTTGAAAGGGTTAGTATTTATACAGTAGGGCCCCACTTATATGACAGGTTAGGTTCCAGGCTATCGCTGGAATGCGGACATCGTCGGAAAGCAGAATGCCATTTTTTCCACTTATAAATGCATATAAATGCCAGACAACAAGTTTACCCTAACTTATATTAAGTTAGTAATAGAACTAGGCATTAAAAAACACAATAAAAAGTAAAATACATACACAGTACATTCATTACTTACCTTAAAATATTTGTAGTCTTAATGTAGGTCGAGAGGTGAGTAGTACTTATTTGTAGGAAGTCAGGTGTAGGTAGCCCTGGCTCCCCATCTCATACTTAATACTATACGAGATTTAAAGCAGCCCAGAGAGATAAAATACACATACAGTACACTCATTATTTACCTTAAAATATGTGTAGTGTTAATGTAGGATGAGAGGTGAGTAGTATTTATTTGTAGGAAGTCAGTGGAGGTAGCCGGTAGGTGTAGCCCGGGCTACAACTACCGGCTACCTACACTGTCCCAGAACTATATTATTACCATCGACCTACCTTGTTCACTGAATTTAACCATTTCTAACAACTACCTTTAGATGCCATCATAAAAGAAGGGAGAAGTAATGAATAATTCATGCCGAGAATTGTAAACAAAAGCGGTGTTAAGGGGAGTGACTAGGCCAAACGCAGATTCATGCACGTTTTCTCTGGTGCTGGACCAGAGAAAACGTAATGTTTTCCCTTCGCTCGGCATATAAACATAGCATGTTTATATGATATGTGACGTGTTTCTTATATAATTTTGAAGAAAATATCATAGATGGATTAATGAAAATGTCTATATTAATGTAAAATAAGACATTTAATGTGCCCAAGAGTGATTATTATTATGTACTATTAGTACAGTGGACCCTCGGTTAACGAATACCCCGGAAATCGTGCAATTATGTAAGTATAATTTTGTAAGTTCTTGTGGAAGTGTATTTTTGGGGGTCTGAAATAGACTAACCTACGTGAAATTTTTCCTTAAGGGAGTAAATTCGTTCGGTAATGGCACTTGAGCAGACTTCAGGAGAGAAGTTTTTACGAAACTCGGGGGTCCACTGTATTACTATGGCGTTAAGACTAGAGGGACACTCTTTGTGATTTTAATGTGTACCTGCACTCCAGCACAGCATGTAAGTATATTTAGGTACAGGTACACAAGTATTATTATCAGAACACACATAAAATATGCAATAACTTTAAAACACTTGAAATTTTGGAAAGTTTCCAGACATAATAAAGAGCTGTGCTCACAGAGAATGTAAACAAACCGGGTGGGGGCGCGCCGTATTAGAAAGGCAGGTTGCCGTATAGCGAGTTTTGGTCATAATTTGACATCGCCGTATTAGCGGAACACCATAAAGCAGGGCCCTACTGTATTCACAAGTTATATTGTCTTTACAGATGCAAGCAGAGGGAACCATTACATTTAAACTCCTTCCTGCGGGTAGTTCAGCTCACTTACGGGAGAGCAAAGTACGAGTGCGTGCCTACTTTGACTACGATCCTAAAGAGGATAAACACATTCCCTGTAAGGAGGCTGGATTGGCATTCAAGAAACACGATATTCTTCACATTGTTACACAAGACGATCCTTATTGGTAAATAATGTAACTTTTATTGTATTTCAAAGGGATAAAAAGTGAGTTGATTCTTTGATAAAAAAAAAATTCAAACATTGCAGTAGTGTCTTTTACCATGGCAGACATTTTTAACCAAATTAGGGTATCCCAAAGAAGGAAACAAATTGTAATAATAATAATAATCTATTTCTACAAGTACATGTACAGTACAAGGTATACAGGCCTAGCTGACATCAATGACATACTACTACAGTGGACCCCCGAGTTTTGTAAACCCCGGAAATCGTACAATTATGTAAGTATAATATTGTAAGTGCTTGTGGAAGTGTATTTTTGGGGGTCTGAAATAGACTAACCTATGTGACATTTTTCCTTAAGGGAGTAAATTCGTTCGGTAATGGTGCTTGAGCAGACTTCAGGAGTGAAGTTTTTACGAAACTCGGGGATCCACTGTATATAGAAAGCCCCTGGTTAAGCAGAGTATTTCAGGCAAATTAGGTCAGTTTTGTCCCATGATGTGACCCACACTAATTGATTAACATTTAGATACCTATTTTGCTGATAGGTGAACATGGACAGCAGGTGTCTTCAGGAAACACGTCCTAATGTTTCCATCCGTACTGGGGATCGACCCTCAGACCTCAGTGTGTGTGAGCCGAGTGCGCTAGTAATCAAGCTATGGGACATTAACCATCATTCATTCAGTTGTTGTCTTGTCAGATGTGTGCACACATCAATATACAGATGACTCTCCAGTTTAATAATTTGGGATTGCTGCTGTGTAAACATGGAACAGTGGAGTGAGGTAGAAGAAAAAGATTATATAAATTGAGACAGGCAACTGGATATTGGGAAGATGGAGGGAATATTTTGAAAAGCTGTTAAATGTTGATGAAGAGAGGGAAGCACATTTCTGCATTAGCCAGGGAGGTAGAGCATCTTTTAGGAGTGAGGAAGAGCCAGCTGTGAGTTTGGGGAAGGTATGTGAGGCAGTGAATAAAATGAAAGGGGGTAAAGCATTTGGGATTGATGGGATCAAGGCTGGCCCAGTGACTAACGCATCGGTCTGGAGTTTTGAGACTCTGATCGCGGGTTCTAACCCCACCCGTGGTATGGTTTGTTTGCAGTCGTATCACTACGATTTCATGAATCACTTTTGTTCAATAAATGTATGAAAGAGGGGAAGGTACCTAAGATTGGCAGAGAGTATGCATAGTTCCTTTGTATAATGGGAAGGGGGACAAAAGATAGTGTAAAAAATTATAGGGGAATATGCCTGTTGAATATATCTGGTGAAGTGTATGGTAGAGTTTTTATTGAAAGAATTAAGGGTAAGATGGAGAGCAGGATCACAGATGAACAAGGAGGCTTTAGTAAGGGTAGGGGGTGTGTAGACCAAGAGTTTACATTGAAGCATATAAATGAACCATATTTAGATAAAGGTAAGGAAGTTTGTGTTGCTTTTATGGATTTAGAAAAGGCATATGATAGGTTAGATAGGGGAGCAATGTGGCCGATGTTGCAAATGTATGGAAAGCAGCTAAGAGTTTTTGAGGTTAGTGAGGCTCAGGTTAGGATATGTAGGAGAGAGGGAGATTATTTTCCAATAAAAGTAGGCCTTAGAGGGGATGGAGATATCTGCAGTTTGGAGGGGCATCCGAACTGTAGTATTGGTGTGTCTCTGGCAAAACAGTGGTAATGTGAGCTATGGTTAAAGCATTTCTTAATTTTTGGGTCACCCTACCTTGGTGGGAGACAGCCGGTGTGTTAAAAAAGAAACTGGATATTGGAATGATTATACCAGTACTGTAAATATTAGTACTTTAGCATTATCCTTTGTAAGAATAAAAGAAAACAGGGTAGGAAGTGATGAAGAGAAAACATGGGTGGTGAGCAAGTTTTTATGATAGTGATTCTCTCTGTGTAGAACTTTGTCAAGTCATCGGAATGCCTTTGAATATTGGCATTTAAGTCATGTAGTTAGGGCTGCCTCCATCCTTTTTTGGAGAATGATGACCAGAATAAAAGTTATCACTTATTTTTTTTTTGGTGTAGGATAACTTAATGATTAGAAAATCTGAAGAACAAAACATCTAATTTTGAAAACATTTACAAGTAATTTTTGTTTTTTTGTTGACCAGGGATAATTGTTGGTGCCTTAAATTAGCCATTGTTGTTATTACTTCATTACTTACAGGTGGCAAGCTCGAAGGGAGGGCGATCGCAACATGCGTGCTGGTTTGATTCCTTCTCGGCAACTCCAAGAGAGACGTATCTTGTCACACAGACAAGAGCAGACAGCTAATGGACAAAGTGAGTGTGGTTATCTTCAGTAATTCATAAAAGTAAAATAGAAGTCTGGAATATTAGTTATTGAAAAATAGCAGGTACTTGTGACTAGGACCTCATACAGTCGAACCCCGAAATTCATAAGAATTACGCTGAATATGCGAATTATACAAAATTCTTCCAGTACAGTGGTTTTTGTTTTGAGATTTTTGGTTCATTTTGTGTCAGAGGCTATATCTGTATGTTGCTTCAATCTGATTAATATCGACATTCATAAAAAAATGTTCAGAAAGGAGGGAGAGCTGGGCATGAAAAATTATAGGTAATACATATTTTAAGAAAAAGAGGATAAATAAGTATACAAGATATGATGTAGGGCATAATGACAGTAGTTTGTTGGACTATGTCTTGGTAGATAAAAGACTGTTGAGTAGACTTAAGGATGTACATGTTTATAGAGGGGCCACAGATATATCAGATCACTTTTTAGTTGTAGCTAAAGTGGGAGTAAAAGGTAGATGGGATACAAGGAAAATAGAAGCAGTAAGTAAGAGAGAGGTGAAGGTTTATAAACTAAAAGAGGAGGCAGTTAGGGTAAGATATAAACAACTATTGGAGGATAGATGGGCTAGTGAGAGTGTAGGCAATGGGGTCAAAGATGTATGGAGTAGGTTAAAGAATGTAGTGTTAGTGATCAGCAGAAGTTTGTGGTTACAGGAAAGTGGGTGCGGGAGGGAAGAAGAGCGATTGGTGGAATGATGTAAAGAGAGTAGTAAGGGAGAAAAAGTTAGCATATGAGAGGTTTTTACAAAGTAGAAGTGATGCAAGGAGGGAAGAGTATATGAAGAAAAAAAGAGAGGTTAAGAGAGTGATCAAGCAATGTAAAAAGAGAGCAAATGAGAGAGTGGGTGAGATGTTATCAACAAATTTTGTTTAAAATAAGAAAAAGTTTTGGAGTGAGATTAATAAGTTGAGGAAGCCTAGGGAACAAATGGATTTGACAGTTAAAAATAGGAGAGGAGAGTTATTAAATGGAGAGTTAGAGATATCGGGAAGATGGAGGGAATATTTTGAGGAGTTGTTAAATGTTGATGAAGAAAGGGAAGCTGTGATTTCGTGTATTAGGCAAGGAGGAATAACATCTTGTAGGAGTGTGGAAGAGCCAGTTGTGAGTGTGGGGGAAGTTCGTGAGGCAGTGGGTAGAATGAAAGGGGGTAAGGCAGCCGGGATTGATGGGATAAAGGTAGAAATGTTAAAAGCAGGCGGAGATATAGTTTTGGAGTGGTTGGTGCTATTATTTAATACATGTATGGAAGAGGGTAAGGTACCTAGGGACTGGTAGAGAGCGTGTATTGTTCCTTTGTATAAAGGCAAAGGGGACAAAAGAGAGTGCAAAAATTATAGGGGAATAAGTCTGTTGAGTATACCAGGTAAAGTGTATGGTAGAGTTATTATTGAAAGAATTAAGAGTAAGACGGAGAGCAGAATAGCAGATGAACAAGGTGGCTTTAGGAAAGGTAGGGGGTGTGTAGACCAAGTGTTTGCAGTAAAACATATAGGTGAACAATATTTGGATAAGGGTAAAGAGGTTTTGTGACATTTATGTATCTGGAAAAGGCGATGATAGGGTGGATAGGGGGCAATGTGGCAGATGTTGCAGGTGTATGGAATAGAGGTAGGTTACTGAAAGCAGTGAAGAGCTTTTATGAGGATAGTGAGGCTCAGGTTAGAGTGTGTAGGAGAGAGGAGATTATTTCTCGGTAAAATTAGGCCTTAGACAAGGATGTGTGATGTCACCGTGGTTGTTCAATATATTTATAGATGGGGTTGTAAGAGAAGTGAACGCGGGTCTTGGCAAGAGGTGTGGGTTAAAAGACAAAGAATCAAATACAAAGTGGGAGTTGTCACAGTTGCTTTTTGCTGATGACACTGTGCTTTGGGAGATTCTGAAGAGAAGTTGCAGAGGTTGGTGGATGAATTTGGTAAGGTATGTAAAGAAGAAAATTGAAAGTGAATATAGGAAAGAGTAAGGTGATGAGATAACAAAAGATTAGGTGATGAAAGATTGGATATCAGATTGGAGGGAGAAAGTATGGAGGAGGTGAATGTATTCAGATATTTGGGAGTGGACATGTCAGCAGATGGGTCTATGAAGGATGAGGTGAACCATAGAATTGATGAGGGAAAAGGGTGAGTGGTGCACTTCGGAGTCTGTGGAGACAAAGAACTTTGTCCATGGAAGTAAAGAGGGGAATGTATGAGAGTATAGTTATACCAACACTCTTATATGGGTGTGAAGCATGGGTGATGAATGTTGCAACGAGGAGAAGGCTGGAGGCAGTGGAGATGTCATGTCTGAGGTCAATGTGTGGTGTGAATATAATGCAGAGAATTCGAAGTTTGGAAATTAGGAGGAGGTGCGGGATTACCAAAACTATTATCCAGAGGGCTGAGGAGGGGTTGTTGAGGTGGTTCGGACATGTAGAGAGAATGGAATGAAATAGAATGACCTCGAGAGTGTATAAATCTGTAGTGGAGGGAAGGCGGGGTAGGGGTCGCCCTAGGAAAGGTTGGAGGAGGGTAAAAGAGGTTTTGGGTGCGAGGGCTTGGATTTCCAGCAAGCATGCGTGTGCGTATTTGATAGGAGTGAATGGAGACAAATGGTTTTAATACTTGACGTGCTGTTGGAGTGGGAGCAAAGTAACATTTATGAAGGGATTCAGGGAAACCGGCAGGCCGGACTTGAGTCCTGGAGATGGGAAGTACAGTGTCTGCACTCTGAAGGAGGGGTGTTAATGTTGCAGTTTTATAACTGTAGTGTAAAGCACCCCTCTGGCAAGACAGTGATGGAGTGAATGATGATGAAAGTTTTTCTTTTTCGGGGCACCCTGCCTTGGTGGGAATCGGCCGATGTGTTAATAAAAAAAAAAAAATCCAGTGGTTGGTTTTCAGTGCAAGGGTCATGTCCCAAGTTTCTCCTCCCCCCCCCCAAAAAAAAAAGGGTACAACAAAAGACTCAAAAAGGAGAATATTTACCAGAAGCTTTTCCATACAAACCTAGAATCAGTGAAGCATGCGAATTTTGAGGTTCGATTGAGCTCTCAGTTGTATAAGCTAGTCCCTGTTTATATAATCCCTTGATTGAACTTGGAACCTCAGTTTCTGTTGCTCAACGGATTTTGGTTGACTTTTTTTCCCAAATTTGGAATTTTTGGTCTCAAGTGCATTTATCGTCTCATAATATTAAGTATCATTTACAGTCCAGGCAGTCTGCTAAGAAGAAAAAGCACCTTCTGAGGTAAGAAAAATCTCAGTTATAATAACTTATGTAGGCTCAAGTTTTCTCTCACTCACCTCTTTAATGCTCTTCTTGTGTTTGCGTGTTTTTTTTTTTTTTTTTTTGAAGCTGAGGTTCCTTGACTATGAAGGGAAGTCATATGGAGAGGAATTATTGTATTTTGCACCTATGTAGTTCATTAGAATTTACTTGGCCTCTCAAAATTGTATAATTTAGAGGTTCAAACTTGATTTTGAACCCCCTAACCTAACAGATATCAATCATTGGCTGTGCTTGCTAAGAATAATGAAAATACCTCACCAATTTGAGAATTGGTTTTCCTTAGCCAATTGGACACTGAAGCCTATTCAATATGCCAGAACACCCTTTCACTCTTAGTACAGTACTATCTATAATTTTTATTTATATTTTAACTCTTTGTATATTTCTTCCTTGTACATTTTGCTTCTTTCATCTATCAGTCTTAATTATACATATTGATTTTATATTGCTAACTTAGGGTTACTACATATTATTTGTAACCCAGCTGACTTATACATAGTGTAAAAAGTATTCACTATGTACGTCAGTATCTGTTGCTTAACTTGTAATGCTTGAAGGTGTGGTAGCTACAGTAATTACCAGTTATACCTGGTTTTTACATGATCTATGTGCCATTTTGCTTTTAAATGCACCAAAATATATAATTCAAGCACTAGATACTTTAATCTTTCTGGGTAATGACTCTCAGTGTTTTGGTGGACCTTTATAGTAATTTTCTATGCAAGTATTCATGGGAAGTCTAGTTCCATGCCTACAAGAATTGACGGAATTTTAGTTGCAGGGAATATTATTCCCAAGTCGCCCAGCTGCAAGCCTTCACCCAAGGTTAAGAAGATCATTTATGATGCTTCGGAGAGTGAAGATTTTGATCGGGAAGAGGTAGCAACATATGAAGAAGTGGCTCGTCTGTATCCTCGACCTGGTCTTCCTCGACCAGTTGTCTTGATTGGTCCACCAGGAGTTGGGAGGAATGAGTTAAAACGAAGATTAATGTCCATTGATGTAGATAAATTCGGACACCCATTCCTAGTAAGTGTTTTTGTTTTTAGCAGTAACTTTAAGTATGCGTTAATTTTTCAGGCCACTAAAGATTCTGAATACTGTATCTTTGGGAATTATTGGCACCATTGATTTTAAAAGTGAATATGAATTATGGAATGCAAATTGTATTCTGCTCATTGTATCTTTGTCTACATACAGTTGATTTAGTTATGATAATACTGACTTGGAGGGTGTATAAATCTGTAGTGGAGGGAGGAGGGTAGGTGGTCATCCTAGAAAAGGATGGAGGTAAAAGAGGTTTATGTGCAAGGGGCTTGGACATACAGCAGGCATGTGTGAGCGTGTTAGGAGTGAATGGAGAAGAATAGTTTTTGGGACTTGACAAGCTGTTTGAGTGTGAGCAGTGTAATATTTTGTGAAGGGATTCAGGAAAACTGGTTAGCTGGACTTAGAGTCCTGAAGGTGGGAAGTACAATGCCTGAACCTTAAAGGAGGGGTTTGGGATATTGGCTGTTTGGAGTGACATTTGAACTGTCGTATCTGGGCACCTCCTCAAAGACAGTGATTATATGTGAATGATGGTGAAAGTGTTTTTTTTGGGTCAGTCTACCTCAGTAGGAGATGGCCTATGTGTTAAAAAAAAAAATACTGACAAGCTGTAGATAAAGGCACATGCAATTCAGCACATTTATTAAAGGAAACAATAATTACTAGTACTAGTTCTTCAGTCCTTAATTAATGTCCTGAAATATGTATAAGTGCCTTTATCCAAATGCAATTGATTTAATAATGTAAACTGTAATCACAAAATGAATTTATTTTTTTTTTATCCCCCATGAAGTTAACCATTGCAATTCTTCAGTGACATCTCGACCAGTACGACCAGGCGAGGTAAATAACCGAGACTACCAGTTTGTGACCCGAGAAGAACTGGAGGAGGAGGCTAGTGCTGGTACACTAGTTGAACATGGAGAGTTCAAGGGTCACTTATATGGCACCTCATCTGTCACCCTCAAATCTCTTATTAATGCTGGCTATGTAGTGCTGGTTACACCACACTATCAGGTGAGTTATATACTGTACACTGTCATTATAATCTGCTCATAGCTCATTATAATAACTGTGTATAGCTTCATAACTGTAGTTGTTTTACTCAGTGGTAGGATTGCTTGTTTTTTTGTTGTTGTTTTTTCAAATAAGTCGGCTGTCTCCCACCGAAGCAGGGTGACCCAAAAAGAAAGAAAATCCCAAAAAAGAAAATACTTTCATCATCTCAACACTTTCACCACTCTCATACATAATCACTACTGGTATCTGTCTCATAAACATGAAAGATAACAGGTACATCTTGCTACTTTTACTTGCACTAAGTCACACTACAAATGCCTTTACATGTAAATGTATACACACCCCTTTGATTTTTCTTCTATTGTCTTAATAGTTCTTGTTCTTTTTTTATTTTCCTTCATATCTATGGGTAAGTGGAAAAGAATTCTTTCCCCTTAAGCCATACGTGTCACTAGAGGCGACAATGCCTGCACTTTAAAGAGGGGTTTGGGATATTGGCTGTTTGGAGCGACATCTAAACTGTCGTATCTGAACGCCTCTTTAAAGAGTGATTATGTGTGAATGATGATGAAAGTGTTTCTTTCTATTTTGGGCCACCCTGCCTTGGTGGGAGATGGCCAACGTGTTGGAAAAAAAAATTGTTATAGATTTGGGATCATTTTATGTTGAGAAGAAAAATCTCTGTAATGTCATTTATTATCTTGTTAATATTGACGTTCATAAGAAAGAATGATGAAAAAGAAGAGATTTATCCATGAGAGAGAGCCATTGATGACACACTGAATCAGTAAATTTATTTAGGTATAGGTAGTAGGTTGGTAGACAGCAACCACCCAGGGAGGTACTACCATCCTGCCAGGTGACTGTGAAACAGAAACCTGAAACTGTTTTACATGATGGTAGGATTGCTGGTGTCTTTTTTCTGTCTCATAAACATGCAAGATTTCAGGTACATCTTGCTACTTATACTTACACTTAGGTCATACTACGCAAACATGTACACGTTTATGTATACACACTCATCTGAGTTTTCTTTGATTTTATCTTAATAGTTCTTGTTCTTATTGCTTTTCCCTTTCATATCCATGGGGAAGTGGAATAAGAATCTTTCCTCCGTAAGCCATGCGTGTTGTAAAAGTCAACTAAAATGCCGGGAACAATGGGCTAGTAACCCCTTTTCCTGTATAGCTTACTAAAAAGAAGAAGAAGAAAACCGTCAAAGTGGGATGTTTGAATGTGCGTGGATGTTGTGCGAATGATAAGAAAGAGATGATTGTAGATGTTATGAATGAAAAGAAGCTGGATGTCCTGGCTTTAAGTGAGACAAAGCTGAAGGGGTAGGAGAGTTTCAGTGGGGAGAAATAAATGGGATTAGATCAGGGGTTTCAAATAGAGTTAGAGCTAAAGAAGGAGTGGCAATAATGTTGAATAATCAGTTATGGCAGGTAAAGAAGGAATATAAATGTATAAATTCAAGGATTATGTGGAGTAAAATAAAGGTTGGATGTGAAAAGTGGGTTATAGTAAGTGTTTATGCACCTGGAGAAGAGAGAAGTGTAGAGGAGAGAGAGAGATTTTGGGAAATGTTGAGTGAGTGTGTGGGGAGTTTTGAACCAAGTGAGAGAGTAATTGTGGTTGGGGATCTTAATGCTAAAGTGGGTAAAAATGTTGTGGATGAAGTAGTAGGTAAATTTGGGGTGCCAGGGGTAAATGTAAATGGGGAACCATTAATTGAGCTATGTGTAGAAAGAGGTTTGGTAATAAGTAATACATATTTTATGAAAAAGAGGATAAATAAATATACAAGGTATGATATAGCACGTAAGGAAAGTAGTTTGTTGGATTATGTATTGGTGGATAAAAGGTTGATGAGAAGGCTTCAGGATGTACATGTTTATAGAGGGCAACGGATATATCAGATCATTATTTGGTTGTAGCTACAGTTAGAGTAAAAGGTAGATGGGACAAAAGAAAATGGCAACAGCAAGTAAGAGAGAGGTAAAAGTGTATAAACTAAGGAGGAGGAAGTTAGGGTGAGATATAAGCAACTATTGGCAGAAAGGTGGGCTAGTGCAAGTAGGATTAGTGGGGGGGTTGAAGAGAGTTGGGGTAGTTTTAAAAATGCAGTATTAGAATGTGGGGCAGAAGTTTGTGGCTATAGGAGGGTGGGTGCAGGAGGAAAGAGGAGTGAGTGGTGGAATGAAGAAGTAAAGGGTGTGATAAAAGAGAAAAAGGTAGCTTATGAGAGGTTTTACAAAACAGAAGTGTTAATAGAAGAGCAGAGTATATGGAGAGTAAAAGAAAGGTGAAGAGAGTGGTGAGAGAGTGCAAAAGAAGAGCGGATGAAAGAATGGGAGAGGCTCTGTCAAGAAATTTTGCTGAAAACAAAAAAAAATTTTGGAGTGAGATAAACAAGGTAAGAAAGCCTAGGGAACGAATGGATTTGTCAGTTAAAAACAGAGTAGGGGAGTTAGTAGATGGGGAGCTGGAGGTATTGGGTAGATGGCGGGAATATTTTGAGGAACTTTTAAATGTCGATGAAAAAAGGGAGGCGGTAATTTCATGTACTGGCCAGGGAGGTACAACATCGTTTAGGAGTGAAGAAGAGCAGGATGTGAGTGTGGTGGAGGTGCGTGAGGCATTACGTAGAATGAAAGGGGGTAAAGCAGCTGAAACTGATGGGATCATGACAGAAATGTTAAAAGCAGGGGGGGATATAGTGCTGGAGTGGTTGGTATTTTTGTTTAATAAATGTATGAAAGAGGGGAAGGTACCTAGGGATTGGCAGAGAGCATGTATAGTTCCTTTATATAAAGGGAAGGGGGATAAAAGAGAGTGTAAAAATTATAGGGGAATAAGTTTACTGAGTATACCAGGTAAAGTGTATGGCAGGGTTATTATTGAAAGAATTAGAGGTAAGACAGAGAGTAGGATTGCAGATGAGCAAGGAGGCTTTAGAGTGGGTAGGGGATGTGTAGATCAAGTGTTTACAGTGAAGCATATATGTGAACAGTACTTAGATAAAGGTAGAGAAGTTTTTATTGCATTTATGGATTTAGAAAAGGCATATGATAGAGTGGATAGGGGAGCAATGTGGCAAATGTTGCAAGTGTATGGAATAGGTAGTAAGTTACTGAAGGCTGTAAAGAGTTTTTATGAGGATAGTGAGGCTCAGGTTAGGGTGTGTAGGAGAGAGGGAGATTACTTCCCGGTAAAAGTAGGTCTTAGACAGGGATGTGTAATGTCACCATGGTTGTTTAACCCTTTACCGGGCAGGACCGTGTAGAGACGGTCCTAAACACGTGTTTTTTGCACGTGTCATCCTACTCCCCCAGGGCATCTAGGTTCCCGTTCTCTGTTTCTGACCAATCACAAGCCTTCTGTGAGTCGCTCCAGCTAAGTGAGACCGGCATCTACTTGCTTCCCATTGGTTGAGAGACCAAAATGTAAACACTTCTCGCTTGGCGTCACCCAGAGCCAGATTTTTGCTCTTCTTCCACTCATATACACTGTGATTATACTCTCTACAATGTCGGTAAGTACTTATTGATGTGTCCAGTGTGTAAATGAATAGTTTAGGCATATTTTGAGATATATATCAGTAGTTAGATATGCATAATATGAGTGTACCATGCAATTGAAAAAAAGTGCAACAAAAGAGGACCGTGTACAGACGGTCCCGCCCGTCAGGGCCACATTTCAAATTTCAGTAAATAAATATTTATATAAAATTTCTAGTGCATATATGAATTCTGTAGTGGTCTGGGTGTGTACAGAACATTCTTATTGTCATTCCAGATCAATGAGAAATTGTTCTATTGTGAACCCTTCCAACAGAAGTTCAAATATCTCTGCATTTGGTGGAAAGTGACTCAGATCCAGAACCAGATGACCTGTTGCCATCTCCAGTGCAGTACCAACATGCAGAAAGGCCTGATGACAGTGTGAGGTTTGACCAAAATGATAGGTTTGATAAAATGCTAGGTCACTGGCCAGTGCAAGCAGAATATTTACATGCAATTATTGCAGCAAAACAAAAATCATGTCACATCCTCATTTTGTGTGCCGTATGCAAGGTAAATCTATGCATCAAGAAGGAAAGAAATTGCTTCATAGCCTTACATTGTAGCAATTAGTGATCAAGAATGATTGTTTTTCTCAGGAAATTCAGGAATATGGGACTTGAAAGTTTTATCCCTTTGCAATGTGTCCATGTTGCTCTTTGGTTCACTTTTATATTTTTCATACCTACAAAATGTTTGGAAACAAGTTCCATTTGTGTTTTTGATATTGTATATTAGTATAATAAAATAGAAAAATACTTATTTGGTGTTTTATTAACAATTGCAAATTTGCAACATTCAGAATTTGACACCCTTTAACGGTCAGGACCGTCTGTAGACGGTCCTTGAATATTGGCAATTGCGTGAAAAGTTTTTTTTAGAATTTCAATTATATGGGCTCATTATCCTTACATTGAGTTACTCTATCCACTCATATGAAACACATTTCAAAATTATCATTTTCCAGGGAGTGCCCGGTAAAGGGTTAATATATTTATAGATGGGGTTGTAAAAGAAGTAAATGCTAGGGTGTTGGGGAGAGGGGTGGGATTAAATTATGGAGAATTAAATGCAAAATGGGAGTTGACACAGTTACTTTTTGCTGATGATACTGTGCTTATGGGAGATTCTAAAGAAAAGTTGCAAAGGTTAGTGGATGAGTTTGGGAGAGTGTGTAAAGGTAGAAAGTTAAAAGTGAACATAGATAAGAGTAAGGTGATGAGGGTATCAAACGATTTAAATAAAGAAAAATTGGATATCACATTGGAGAGAGGGATTATGGAAGAAGTAAATGTTTTCAGATATTTGGGAGTTGACGTGTCAGCGGATGGGTTTATGAAGGATGAGGTTAACCATAGAATTGATGAAGGAAAAAAGGTGAGTGGTGCATTGAGGTATCTGTGGAGACAAAAACGTTATCCATGGAGGCAAAGAAGGAATGTACGAAAGATAGTGGTACCAACACTCTTATATGGGTGTGAAGCATGGGTTGCAAATGCTGCAGCGAGGAGGAGGCTGGAGGCAGTGGAGATGTCCTGTCTAAGGGCAATGTGTGATGTAAATATTATGCAGAAAATTCGGAATGTGGAAATTAGGAGAAGGTGTGGAGTTACTAAAAGTAGTATTTGTCAGAGGGCTGAAGAGGGGTTGTTGAGGTGGTTTGGTCATTTAGAGAGAATGGATCAAAGTAGAATGACTTGGAAAGCGTATAAATCTGTAGGGGAAGGAAGGCGGGGTAGGGGTTGTCCTAGAAAAAGTTGGAGGGAAGGGGTAAAGGAGGTTTTGTGGGCGAGGGGCTTGGACTTCCAGCAAGCATGTGTGAGCGTGTTAGATAGGAGTGAATGGAGACGAATGGTTTTTGGGACATGACGATCTGTTGGAGTGTGAGCAGGGTAACATTTTGTGAAGGGATTCAGGGAAACCAGTTAATTGATTTAATTGGACTTGAGTCCTGGAAATGGGAAGTACAATGCCTGCACTTTAAAGGAGGGGTCTGAGATAGTGACAGCTGGGAGGGACTTTTCTCAGCTGTCGTATCTGAGCTCCTCTGCAAAGACAGTGATTATGTATGAGTGTGGTGAAAGTGTTGAATGATGATGAAAGTATTTTCTTTTTGGGGATTTTCTTTCTTTTTGGGTCACCCTGCCTTGGTGGGAGACGGCCGACTTGTTGAAAAAAAAAAAAAAAAATAGGTACACACAAGTACATTTGTCACACACACTGTAACTTACCTAGGATGACCCAAAAAAAAGTCAGATAGTGACTTATTTCCATTGGGGTACCTTTCAGTTTATGGGTTGTGCACCAAGTGCAAAAAAAAAAAAAAAAAAATAAATCCTACAAATAAATTAATGGGTTGTCTATCAATTAAAATGGTTAGATTATAGAGTTCTGCAATTAGGAAACCAATGAATTTGGGGGCCAACTATATACTGGTAAATGAATTGTTTGTGCAAATCAGATTGATCTGTTAGAACATACTGTATGAACAGGACTCTGCGATAAAGATTTTTTTATTTTATAGTGACTAATTTGTGATGGTTTTTCTCTTGTGCAGGCCCTTAAGTACCTGAGAACTGCAGAGTTCAAACCGTACGTGATATACATCAAGCCTCCTACACTGGCCGTGCTCAAGGAAACCAGACAGGCAGCTCATGCTCGCTCAACCTTTGATGAAAATAATTCCAGAGGCTTTACTGTAAGTAATTTTATCATGTACAGGAGGGACCCACATATACAGCACCTATTTTCCATGTTTCACGTTATCATTGGCTTTCAGTTGAGCAATTGTTCCACCCTTAGGTGGAGCATAATGAACAATGGCTCAATATGAACACAGAAAAGATGATGCTGTATAAGTGGGGCCCTCCTGTATTTGCTTTGCAATACAGTAAATCATCCATTATTCAGTTTCTTTTATCATCCCATGGTCTTGTTGAATTGGCAGACACACTTAAACTGTAGAAAATATTTTTAGTCGTGTAGTTTTTTTTGTCACTCACAGGTAAGAATTTTTTTTTTTTTCATGAAACATAAACACGGATGAGAATTGCAGCAGGCCTGCTGGCCCAACTTTTTTCACTCATATTTGTCCAACCTATTTTTAGTTACCAATGCCCTTAGATTCAGTAATTATTAAGCAGTTGCCCAAAACAGTGGCAGTTTCAACATTTTCAAAGTATTATTAAATATATTATTGAGACCCCATAGCATGGCCATCACCTAATATACATTATTCTGGTACGGCTCTATTATTAAAGCTATGCTTTACCTTTCTTGCACAGGTCTATTGATATCATTCTTATTTTTATACTCATAGCCACTTCCTAACACCTCCCTTGTTCACCTGTTTACCCTTTATCCTTCTTAATACCTAACTTGTTCACTCTGGTTATGTACAGCAAGACAACCTTTTTATTATAATGGTTTAAAGAATAAAAAATGTAATTTATAAGTTTGTGCTTTGAAAGTAAAGTTTTTTATGATTGAAAATTGTTACTAAATGATTATAATTTGAAAGTGAAATGTTGCCATTTTATATTTTAAAGACTACTTATTAACATAAATAATTTTTTTTTTAGGAAGAAGAATTTAAAGACATGCTGAAAGCAGCTGCCAGAATCGAGTTCCATTATTCACACTGGTTTGATGAAGTTATTGTTAATGATGAGTTGTCGTCTGCCTTTGAACGTTTGGTAGCTGCTGTAAATAAAGTGGAGACAGAACCTCTGTGGGTGCCTGCATCCTGGGTGCAATAATCATGGCCACACCACATAGTGCAGCATCCTGGGTACAGTAATCATGGCCACACCATATAGTGCAGCATCTTCGGTGTAATAATTCATGGCCACACCACATAGTGCAGCATCCTGGGTGCAATAATCATGGCCACACCACATAGTGCAGCATCCTGGGTGCAATAATCATGGCCACACCACATGGGGAGTGCAGCAATAAGATGTGTTCTTCATGCATTACCTGTGTAAAGAGTAGGTCAGTGACAAACAACCACTTTGTGACTTATCACATCAAGATGCAATCTTGCCAACACACAAGTCTCTGGACAGGGCAAGGCCTGCTGACAAATGTATGAAGAGAAATCCCTCACTAAAACTTGCCTTTCTTGTAAACTGCTTTATTGGAAATGTCCCTTTATTAAGTCGTGTAAAAATGCATCAAAACGCAAGTGTATATAAACTATTGCAGTGGGGTATTAGGGAAAGAGGAAATGCCCGGAGGGATGGTTAGGAAAGACAAGAGTTGCTCTGGTTCCTTTGTTAGTAAGCAGCTCTGATCTGTCCAGTAGTATTTTATTTCATATTTCGATGATTCAGTGTGGTTTGAAGCTTTTTCTGACATTCTTCAATTTTTAGCTGAAATATGCATGTCTTTCTTTCTTTCAACACGTCGGCCGTTTCCCACCGAAGCGGGGTGGCCCAAAATGAAAAACGAAAGTTTTCCCTTTTACATTTAGTAATATATACAGGAGAAGGGGTTACTAGCCCCTTGCTCCCGGCATTTTAGTCGCCTCTTACGACACGCATGGCTTACGGAGGAAGAATTCTGTTCCACTTCCCCATGGAGATAAGAGGAAATAAGAACAAGAACTAGTAAGAAAATAGAAGAAAACCCAGAGGGGTGTGTATATATATATATATGCTTGTACATGAATGTGTAGTGTGACCTAAGTGTAAGTAGAAGTAGCAAGATGTACCTGAAATCTTGCATGTTTATGAGACAGAAAAAAGACACCAGCAATCCTACCATCATGTAAAACAATTACAGCCTTTCGTTTTACACTCACTTGGCAGGACGGTAGTACCTCCCTGGGTGGTTGCTGTCTACCAACCTACTACCTAGGCGAAATATGCATGTACGTACGTAAATTACTTGAAAAAAAGTTAAGGTTTACTTCTTGAAATACAATAACATGATTTAGCTTAACTTTTCCCAAAAAATGAAATTGTGGCAGCAGTTTCAATTAAACGTGGGATAATATACATATTTTTTGCTTAAAAATGAAGTATGTTACAAGCATAACAGTGCTGAGAAACTGTTGAATAAAGACAAATACATGTATAACTTTTTTTTTTTTCTCTCTCTCAACAAGTCGGCCGTCTTCCACTGAGGCAGGGTGACCTAAAAAGAAAGAAAATCCCTAAAAAAAAAAAATACTTTCATCATCATTCAACACTTTCACCTCGCTCATACATAATCACTGTCTTTGCAGAGGCGCTCAGATACGACAGCTGAGAATAAGTCCCTCACTGTGATTGAAAGTCTCAATGGGTGAAACATCTAATTAAATGTCCTGAGAATTGAATTTGTCTTGTGTCTTTTGGTTTTTGCAGGAGCAGTTTGATTATAATAATAATTGGTTTTGTTCTATGGTGTATAAACTCAGGATGGCAACTTCCTCAGAAAATATTCATAATCTTTATGAAGTCTGAAAATATCACAATAAGCAGAGTATCTTGATCCTTATCCACGTGCTTGTTTCCTATTGAATTAGTTGTTGCAGTTGTTTGTGGGTTTACCTAACTGAAAACAAACTTAAGCTAGACTGTTATTTTTGCTCTTATCCAGTCCCTACTTGCCTCAATACGGAGCCAGTATTCCCTATCAAGGCAAGAATTAAATTTAAACTTTACAGTGGACACCCGAGTATCGGTCGACTCGTGTTTCGGTCGCTTTTTTCGGCCCAATTTTGGCCCAAGTATCAGCCGTTTCCCCGAGTATCGGCCCGCGTACCAGACCTGTCTGCCTGCCCACGCTTGCGCGCCTCTTCGCGCAGGCATCGTGAGCCAGTCTAGCTTTGTTTACCATTGAGTGAACATTGAATTTCACAATAAATTCATTGTGTTTAGTGCTTGTTTATTGATTGTGACTGTGAAATAAACCACCATGGGCCCAAAAAACTTCATAGTGGCAGCCCTTTGGTAAAGAAAGTGACAAACACGATAGAATTGAAGAAAGAAATTGTAGCAAAGTACCAAAGTGGAGGAGGAAGAGAGGGAAGAATGTGTCTTCAGTGATTCACTGACTCTACGATATGTATGATACTAAAGCACCATGAGTCGATAAAGGCTATAGCACCAGCCAGCGATAAAGTGCAGCATTAACAGTGTACCAAGTAAGTTAAGCGATTAAGCGATTGAAAAATGGCGACACTAAACTTAACTCCATTGTTGTTTGAGGTAGTAATATAGGGGCACTGAGACCAACGCCGCCCTCTGCCACCATCTCTTGTAAGGCAAGTGTAAATATTTCTTATTTATAAAGTGTAAATATTTCTTATTTATAAATTAAAGTGTAAATATTTCTTATTTATAAATTACGTACATTGTTTCAGTATGAATTAGTGGTGGTGGCCTGCTGCCTTCACCACCAGCAGTATATGTACGGCTTATGGTCAGTGGCCCTTATAAACCCAACAACAATAACACTACTGCCAGTTCCCTCATACATAATGACATATTTTATTAATTCTAGAGTATATATCATGTTTCTATGTTATTAATATTGTTTATTATGTTATATTAGATAATTGTGATAGATAAGCCATAGAGTTTACATTAGTGTCGTATTGAAGGGCTATCTTGTCCTGCCTCTCTCATACGCCAACAAGAGTCTTCAATAAAAGTAAAACTGATTCAAATGTTCATTTAGCCATTAAAATTAGTGCTTTATATTTATTTCTCATTGTTTTCTGTATGTAAAACTATAGTATTTATTCTTTAAAAAATGAATTTTTGGTGAATATTTTTGGGTGGAAACGGATTAATTGTATTTACATTATTTCTTATGGGAAATATTAGTTCGACTTTCGGCCAGTTCGAGTTGAGGCCTAGCTCCTGGAACGGATTACGGCCGATACTCGGGGGTCCACTGTATTAGTATTTAAAACTATTGTTAAATAAACTCAGTTATTTTTCTGATAGGCTTGTATCTTTTACAGCAGGCTTGGAAATGTTTCTGTAAATTGTCACAGACCTTTTTACACTGCTTGAGCCTTTTGCTGTTGGGGAGAACTCACTTGCAGAAGGGGCCTTTTCTTATGTTGATTCTAGATTGTTTGACCCTTACGGGTTTAGTGCTTGGTTATGATTATGATTATAATAATTCTAGATTGTTCAACCGATTGCCAGGGTGGTAAGAATAGGAAATCTGTTCATGCTTTCAAGTCTCATTTGAAAACACATCTCTTTTCTAGAGCATATGATCCTGATCATACTCTCACTCTTGAATATGAACTATAGTATTTCTTCATTATTGTTGCTGCATTTATGGCTTGGTGTGCAAGTGCCTGTTAGTTTCTTGAAAAATTTTACAATCAAGAATAACAAAATCCCAAATTATTATTATTATTTGCCTCGTTAAAGATTCACTTGGCACTGTTTCAAACCATGATTTAGTGAGAATAAGCAGTTAAGTAGTCAACTGTTGCACATGTGTTTTACTTATCAACCTGTCAGTTTTGTATACCACTTTCATATTTGAGCAGTTAAAAAACCAGGACTAGGAAACTGCCCCATAGCAGAATGAGCCTTTTTTTTTTATAGTGAAAATAAAGCTAATAAAATGGTTCGATTTGCTGCATGTGTTTCACAGTCAAACCAGGATGTGGATAGTACATTATGGTAAATTACACTTGCATTCTTAGTGTTACGTGTGCACCGTGGATATCTTTTTTTTAACACGGTCATTTCCCACTGAAGCAGAGTGACCCAAAAAGAAAGAAAAAAAACTTTAATCATAATTTAACACTTTCACCATCACTCATACATAATCACTGTCTTTGCAGAGGCGCTCAGTTATGACAGTTTAGATGTCACTCCAAACTGCCAGTATCCCAAATCCCTCCTTTAAAGTGTACAGGCATTGTACTTCCCATTTTCAGGACTCAAGTCCAGCTAACCGGTTTCCCTGAATCCCTTCACAAAATATTACCCTGCTCACACTCCAACAGTTTGTCAGGTCCCAAAAGCCATTCGTCTCCATTCACTCCTATCTAACATGCTCACGCACGCTTGCAGGAAGTCCAAGCCCTTCGCCCACAAAACCTCCTTTACCCTTTCTCTCCAACCTTTTTGGAGACGACCCCTACCCCGCCTTCCTTCCTCTACAGATTTATACGCTCTCCAAGTCATTCTACTTTGTTCCATTCTCTCTAAATGACCAAACCACCTCAACAACCCCTCTTCAACCCTCTGACTAATGCTTTAAGTAACTCCACACTACGAATTCTCTGCATAATATTTACCCCACACATTTCCCTTAGACAGGACATCTCCACTGCCTCCAGCCACCTCCTCGCTGCAGCATTTACAACCCATGCTTCACACCCAAATAAGAGTGTTGGTACAACTTTCCTCTCGTACATTCCCTTTTTGCCTCCGTGGATAACATTTTTTTTGTCTCCACAGATACTTCAACGCACCACTCGTTTTTTTTCCTTCATCAGTTCTATGGTTAACCTTGTCCTTCATAAACCCATCTGCTGACAAGTAAACTTCCAAATATCTGAAAACATTCACTTCTTCCATACTCCCTCCAATGTGATATCCAATTTTTCTTTATCTAAATCGTTTGATACTCTCATCACCTTACTCTTATCTATGTTCACTTTCAACTTTCTACCTTTACACACCCTCCCAAACTCATCCACTAACTTTTTCCAACTTTTCTTTAGAATCTCCCAAAAGCACAGTATCATCAGCAAAAAGTTTACTGTCAACTCTCATTTTGTATTTGATTCCCCATAATTTAATCCCACCCCTCTCTCCAACACCCCAGCATTTACTTCTTTTACAACCCCATCTATAAATATGTTAAACAACCATGGTGACATTACACATCCTGTGTAAAACCTACTTTTACTGGGAAGTAATCTCCCTCTCTCCTACACACCCTTCTCTTTCCCTCATTGCCCTCATAAAAAAAAACTTTACTGCATTTAGTAACTTACTACCTATTCCATACACTTGCAACATCTGCTACATTGCTCCCCTATCCACTCTATCATATGCCTTTTCTAAATTCATAAATGCAATGAAAATTTCTCTACCTTTATCTAAATATTGTTCACATGTATGCTTCAATGTAAACACTTGATCTACACATCCCCTACCCATTCTAAAGCCTCCTTTCTCATCTGCAATCCTGCTGATATCCTGTGGATATGTCTTTGATAAATTAGACACTTGTGCAACACTTGACTATATTGTGGAAACTTTTTGCTAACCATTGGCTTCCTCAGTCCTGAGGAAGCCACTGACTGGAGAAGCATTTCCTCAATAAAGATACTCAAGTGTTGCACAAATGTCTAATTTGTTATCCTGTCGGTTCTCTGAACCATTATCTACCTAACTATGTTTATTTACCCTTGTGCAGCCACCATAAGCAGCAGGAATAGTGGAAAGGGCATCTAAAATGTGAGAGAAACATCACATTAACACAAAGATTAGAAAATATAATTATGTTTGGCTTGCATACAACACTGATTTACATAATCAAATGTGTCTATATCATGGTTTGAAACAGTGTAAAGGTGTGACTTTGTAAATGGTCCAAGTCGGACCGAAACGTCATCGTAAGCTCCTCTCTTTTTTTAATATGTGCGGGTTGTGTGTTTATTGTTCCAGTTACGGTATTGTGCCTTTTTTTGTTATTTAGTGTAAAGGTTATCAGTAAGGAAGAAGATGGATATGAAAGATAATGTCTAGAGGCTTGTATTACTTGCGAAACAGTTACTCTGTTCTACTGGGAAGGTCAGGCTACTAACCTGACAAAACCCATTGTGACCTTTCACCCTGCCTTTTCATCTGGCCTTCCCTCTTTCTAATCCTTTCCCACATAACTGTGACCATAATCTTTAAAGGGGTGGACCAGTAAGCCAGCGGAAGGCCTTGGTCAGATGACCAAAAGCTCCAACAGCAGGTCATCATCTGACTAAGACCCATGTCAGGAAACACTTGTCTTGTTTCCTGATGAACTTTACCCACATTTTTGTTTAACAAAAAACTGGGTACTTTGATAGTATGCTGTTATCCTACTCTAATACGATAGTTAAGTTGTGGGGAAAAGATTTGATATTTAGATACGTTTTCCCTGTCATATTACATCACACAAGATGGAAGACTTCAGCAAGAGGATAAATATATTTTCAAGCATTTCCCTAATCAGTTCATTAGCTATGGCAGCTAATAATTGCAAAAAAGTTATGCAAGATTGTGTTTTGATGAAACTTTATAATGAACATTCTCAGCAGAACATTGCTTACAACAAAGGCTTGTACATATGTGTGTGTCATTTCTCTACACCTGTCTTCAATGTTGGTTGGTGCCTTTCTTTTCCTGAAAGAGTTAAGAGAAATGAAGATGCCTATATTGATTGTTATTTTCCAATAGATACAAACTGTTAAAACGGACAATGTTGGTATTTCTGTGAGTAGTTTCTCCAGTCCAGTTTTCCTGTATGATCAAAATCCATTGTTGAAAAGTACTGTTTCTATTAACCAGTGTCATATGTCACTGCTAAAATAATACTTAAATGATCTACTTAAATGTGAATAAGTACAGCTCAGCATGAAGAAAATTTTCAGCATATGGCAATGTGCTTATTGCACTATTTAATCTTGAATATATAAGGATAAGGTATAATAAACAAAAGTTATCATTGGGTGGAGTATGCGATTGCTTCACACACTGGCTGTAGTAGATGTTATTATCAGTGACACAGCATGGGATCACTTGTGTTATTGGTCTTGCCAGTGTGTGCAGCTGAAGGCAAGTATACTTACTGCATGGTGTCAACCTATTATGAACTATTTCACTTTTAACACAATAACAAAGACGTGAAATGATCAAGGTCAACTTTCCTAACTCGACTTGTTCCCCATCCCCTTTCACTATATCAGTTTCCATGATGTTTCAGTGGATTCTATACATTTCTACTATTTTTTTTACTTTTCCCTCCCATTCATCCCTTTCCCCTTCCCCAATATCTCTTGTGCCTCTTACCAACTTAATATTACTGATTTGTAGAGGTATGTACGTAGTCTTGTAAGTGATGAGTTCATTCAGTTCAAAGCATGTTGAACCTTCTCTCCAGCTGCTATTATTATTTATCATCATCAACATAATGTATTAATGTATGTATATATCTATTTATTATCACTAGATACCTCATCCCATTAAAACAAAAAAAAATCATTCCCACCATGATAACCTGTTATAGAATCTCTTAAGTAAATTAGAAGTTTGTCATAGGAGTGCTTTGTGTGTGTGTGTAACTTGAGTGTGTATGCTTGTGTGTGAGATTTAAGTGTGTGTGTGTGTGTGTGTGGTTGTGCTTGAGTACTTTAGTGCAAGAGGGGGTGCACATGTATGAGTGTAAGGAGGTATGCAGTCATTAATTGTAAATTGAACAAATACTTGCATTGTACATTGTTACTCTGGTGTGAAAGTTGTATGGTCTGGCCTTAGGTAAAACTTTACCAAAGTACTTTTAAATTATTTGAGATTAGTCTCTGAAAGTTCTTAATCCTGTTACTTTTTATATTATATCCTAAATCAGATGATAGTGTGTGATAGTCATTTTTAAGGTATACACACAGTTAGCCTTTTTTTTTCAAAACACTACAAACACACTGGTGATTCTTTGCTAAATGCATCTAGTCTTTTGTGTGGAGGTCCTCAACCCTTGGTGTGGGAATTCTGAGTGTCCTCAACCCTTAATGAAGGACTGTTGAGTGTCCTTAACCCTCAGTGCAATGTTGAGTGTCCTCAGCACTTAGTGAAAGAATGTTGTGCCCTCAACCCTTGGTGCAGGAATGTTGAGTGTCCTCCAGACTTCTCAGTGGCAATATTGGTATTTTACTGGTCAATATTAGCAGATGTTTGACATTAATATTAGCTAGATATTTGTATCTTTTTCTATTGGTTGATGGGAGAGTAGCAAAGTATGGAAGGTGCAATTGACAGGTGGATTTTACATACATTCTTTAATGATAGGTACATGTAAACCTATATTTTTAGTACCCCTTTTTTTTTTTTTTTTTTTTTTTTTTTTAAGATAATCAGAGGTTCTGATTTGTATGACCAAAAGATGTTGCAAGTTGTTGATACAATGGTAGTTAAAAGGGAACCCAAGGTTCATTACATATGAGTGCTCTCCAGTGGAGCAGTCAGTCAACTTAATGTCAAGTTGTAAAGCTGGGGTTTTGTGTACTACAGTGGACCCTCGAATTTCATTGAAAATTCTTTCCAGAATGCTGTTTGAGTGCCGTTACCGAACAAATTTGTCCCCATAAGGACAAATGTAAATTAGATTAGTCATTTCAGACCCCCAAAAATACACTTACAAAAGCACTTACGAAAATACACTTACATAATTGTTCGAGTTTGGAGGTGAACGAAAACCGAGGGTCCACTGTATTTTGTTGCAATGACTGACTAGTAAGAAGTTCCACATAAATCATGTATGAAGAAAAAACTAAAATTATGTATGAAGAAAAACCTTTATGAGTGAAACTCAGAATATTGTTAATACAGAGCTGTTAGGAGACTGAAATAATCTGTAGAAACAAAGATCCTTTTGTTTTTATTCCACATTTTTATAATATAGATACTACTATGTACAGTGGTACCCCGAGTTTCGAACAAAATTCGTTCCAGAATGCTGTTCAAGTGCTGTTACCGAACAAATTTTTTCCCATAAGGAATAATGTAAATTAGATTAGTCCTTTTCAAACCCAAAAAATACACTTACAAAAGCACTTACAATAATAAACTTACGTAATAAGTCTAGTTGGGAGCTGTTCGAAACTCGGGGTTTCACTGTATTTATGATCAGTTGTTCTTTATACATGTTTCATTATCAGTTGTCTGATGACATCAAAAACTGTATATTAAACAAATCATAGTGGTAAAAGACACAGCAAAAGGAGACATTGTTTTTAGTAAAATGTTTCTTCTACATTAGTGTTTATCAATTACAAAGAAAGATAACAACTAGCAAACTATATAGTGCTAGTTGTGATATTCTTTATATACAGGCATTATTTTCAACACACCGGTCGTATGCCACTGAGGCAGGGTGACTTAAAAATAAAAACGGAAGTTTTACCTACGTTATAATACAGCGGGTTAAGTTCCAGACCACTGCTGTAAAGTGAATAACAGCCTTATTTTTCACTTGTCAGTGCATATAAAAACATGTTTACAATATCATTTATTAGTGCACAGTAACACTAAGCCTAAAAAAAAAAAAAGATGCAAAAGTAAAAATAAATAAATAAAATGCTACAGTACAGTGGACGCTCGGAAATCGAACACTCATAACTCGCCCTATTATGTAAGTTTATTATTGTAAGTGCTTTTATAAGTGTATTTTTGGGAGTCTGAAACGGACTAATCTAATTTACATCATTCCTTATGGGAATAAATTCATTTGGTAACAGCACTTGAACAGCATTCTGGAATGAAGAATGTTCGAAACTCGAGGGTCCACTGTACTGTATTGCTAACCGAATGTTCGTTGTATTAGCAAGGTATGCCTGCACGGATAAAGCCTCAGCTGGGTGAAACATTGACCTAATAAGTCTTCTTGTGTGTGTGTTGCTTTACCACTTGTCAACTATGCCATACTTCAACTACATAATTCTTGATTGATAGGGAAGTAATATGCACGATCAGGTGAGACTTTTAAGTCTGTGCTTATGATTCAGTTAATAGTGAGGATATCCTTATCTGCTCCTGATTATCTGTAATTAGTTTTGAGGGCTATTTTACCTTCGCAACTCAGCCTGAGGCCAGACCTCCTTGACTGCCTGGTCTGCCAGTCTGTTGATTCTAAAGCCGACAAGCCTTCATAGCCATTACAAAATGTATATCTGATAGAATATTCTGACAGTAGTACGTATGTTAATAAGACACAATATGCGGTTTATGGTATTTTGAGAAGACGTGTCATCCACCAGGGGCTTTATCAATTCTGAATTCATGGAGTTCGTTGTGGACAAAGCGTTTCGATAAAATACAATGAACACTTTTTTTTTTTTTTTTTTTAAACGTTGGCTATCTCCCATCGAGGTAGGGTGACCCGAAAAAGAAACACTTTCACCATCATCCACACTATCTGTCTTGCCAGAGGTAGTGCCACATTACTATAGGATCCTGACCATCCTGTGTGTCGTGCTCACACTAGGATTTTGTGTAAACACGGTAATTGCACCAACTTTTTATTGCCAAATCTTTTAATTAACTTTTTTCTGTCTGTTTTTTGTGTTTAGTATTTATAAGGAGGTAGTTTTTTGTTACTAGTATTTATAATAGGTAGTTTTTTGTTTACTAGTATTTATAAGCAGGTACTTTTGTTACTAGTATTTATAAGTACGATAGGTAGTTTTCCATAAAGTTAGTTAATGAGCAGTCTGATGTAATTTATACCTGTGATGTTTTAAAAATTATTTTAAGGCTGTAAATTTGTATCTGACTTTTACAGTATGTACTTAAGATATGTACAGTTTTTTTTCCTTCCAGAACTGAATTTTAATTTTACGGTGTAATGAAGTTCTCACAATTTATTTAATTTTATCGTTGCAAGATCCACCTGTGTTATAAGCGGTTATAGCATTCCATTTTCTCATTGTAAAATCTACATCTATTATAAGAAACTATAACAGGTGAGAAACTGCCAGGATCGAAAAATGAACAATGGTAAATGAAGTCAGCATATTTCAGTCTGAGACCCTATTCAGGAGAGAGGTTCCTGACGCAAAGCTGAAATACGTTTGACATCTCTCTCACACCTGTGTTTCAGGTTTGTCAGCTTTCATTGCTCAGTGTTCATGACACATCTATAAGATTCAGTGTCATTAATAAATATGTGTGTGTAAAAAGAATAAATTTTTTATATAACAATAGAATTTTGAAAGTTTGCAAAAAAAAAAAAATCCAGTAATTGAAGTATATCTGGAGGGTGTTCTGGGGGTTAGTGCCCCTGAGGCCTGGTCTGTGACCAGGCGTTGCACTAATTATAAGATTTGCTGTTCTTTCCCACCCAGTAAATGCTATAGTTAACTCTTCTCAGTCACAGAACTTTATAGTGCTACTATACTAAATTGACTGATGCAAGTTAACATTATAATCAGATGAGATATTTTAATTATCACTCTCTACATTTAAGGACTGGAGTCCCCCCCACCCCTAATTTGGAGCACTCCTGATTGTCTCCCATTTCCCATGTGCTGTTTCACCCTTACAAGTTTAGCACTTCTCCATAAATGAAATAATTGATGACAGTTGAATATTTTTCACAGCTACCCCAGAAATTGGAGGTGAAACTAGGACATATTTCAGACCATCCTGGATAGTTATTAAGTCAAGTAATTACATTGTCATGTCATGAATAATTATATTATCAAGTCATGAGTAATTATCTATTTGTAGCTAAAGGAGCAGAGCTGTACTCATGGTGTCCTGCCTTTAATTTGTTCTTCATATATTTTTTTTTTAAATTCCAGTGAATGTTACTCTACCTTTTCTAATTTCCAGTGAATGTTTCACTGTTGCGTGGAGGTTCTTTCGTAGATTGGGTAATGAACAGACGAGATTGGGATGGTAACTTGGTGTATTGAGGTCAAATAGACAGGGTGGAATCTCAAGAGTCGCAGGCCTAGTCTTCTCTACACGGTGTCTGGATGGTAACTGAGGTACTGCCCCGAGCAGGGCCCAATGTCAAAGGTCACATGGGTGACCTTTGACATTGGGCTAACGGTTGATCATCGGTTGGTCACGTGAGCAGAAACGGTTATACCCTATGAACTATCACTGGGCTTACAGTGACATCACTACCTTTTTTAATTTCCAGTGAATGTTTCACTACCTTTTTTAATTTCCAGTGGATGTTACACAACCTTTTTTAATTTCCAGTGGATGTTTCACTACCTTTTTTAATTTACAATGAATGTTACACAGCCTTTTTTGATTTCCAATGAATTTTACACTACCTTTTTTAATTTATTCCATTCTTCCACAGTATTTTTAGTTTTTTAAGACATTTTTGCTGTAGTTCCACCTCTTCCTTCAGTCATGTTGCCTGAATGTTGTAGGCCTATTATGTTTAAAAGGTTTAAGAAAATGGAGAGCTGTGATATATTTTTCTGACAGTATAACAGAATTGGCATCAGTTATGGTCATGTCTGTATATAGAGATGAGCACACTTGTTTCTCTTGATCTTGAGAAGTTATCTACGGTGCTTTGCACTGAAATTTAGACCATTTTATGTTTCTATGTAGTCTGTTGGTGGGAAGTACAATGCTTGCACTCTAAAGGATAGGTGGGGATGTAGCATTTCAGAGGGCCCTCTGAATTGTGATGTCAGCACATTTCTAGCAAGGCAATAATTGACTTGAATAATGGAGACAGCTGGTATATTAAAAAATGTGCTCTTCTGGTGTAATTGTGGTGTTATACCATTTATGGTAAGTTGTTTGGTGTCCCCAGGAGGCCTAATCCTTTTCTGCTGCATCCTTTCTGAATGACCAAATGAACTCGACCCATTTTCCACTCTACATACCATCACATTGTCATCTAATTTCTGTTCTCTGCAGTACTGGAAGTAAATCTCGCTTAATGCTCAGTTATTGTCCTGGTACTTACCATCAGTGTTCCTGCAATTTTGATCAGTAACTTTGTTAAAAGTATAATCTGGCCATCAGCCACCAAGGTAGATATAAATAGTATAAAATACTGACACTGGAAAAATTGACACAAATACAATAGTATAATGCTATCCTTTGTTGACTACAGTTTGCCCACACAATGGGCTTTATCAAGTCACAGGTTTTTGACTTAATATAGCCCACTGTGTGGCAAAACATAGTCAACAAAGGATTGTATTATAGTGCATTTATGTCTAATTTTCCCCACCAAGGTAGGGTAGCCCCCAAAAAATAGGAAACACATCCAGTGTCCAGGAGCAAAACCAATTTTGTATAAATCACTAAATGTAAAAAGAGTAACTTTTGTAACTTCTTTTTTGGTTCCCCCTGCCTTGGTGGGAGATGGCCGGTGTGTTAAAAAACAATATCCAGTGTCATTCACTCAATTGCTGTCTTGCCAGAAGCATCCTAACATCACAGTTCAGATGTAGAGAACAACAAGGCACAATACTGTGACTGGAACAATACACAAATACCCCACACATAGGATAGAGGAACTTGTGGTGATGTTATGGTCTAACTCAGACCATTTACAAGTCATGCTACCTCATCGTGTGTCAGTGTGACTTTTAAATGGTCCACGTTGGACACAAACATCATCATAAGCTTGTCTCTGCTATGTTCGGGTTATTGTATACAGTTCGGATGTGTAAATATGGTATCAAAACAAACTTGGCAAATCACGAAGCTCGAGTTAGCAAGTGTTACTGATAGTATTACTGTGTAGCTCATGTTAGTTCATTGTGTAGCCCTTCCCTGGTGTAATTCACATCAAACTCACAACTCGCTTTAACCAAATCATGACGTGATATTAGTCCAGTATAGACCAAAACCTCTGAAGTTTCCTCTCCAAATTATTGGTCAGTTGTGAATTGTTAGTGGCAGTATTCTGACTTATTCTTCTATTCCTGGTGTATTCTTCCTCACAAAGCATTCATAATCTCTCACAATTGCTAATAGAGACTTCATCTTCCATTGCTTCTAATTTAGACTTGTATATTCTATTCAGATATCTTGTGAGTGATGCAATAACTTATGAGTGGAAGATCTAGTACTGCTCTTATATTTTGAAACCTGGGTTCTTGACCCCAAAATCTAAATAAGAGATAAGGCCACACCAACTGTCAACTCTCTATTTCACATCAAATTAAAGCCATTACTAGTTTGAAACTGAAGATAGAGCTAATGCATTGCAAGACTTAAGTTTTTGCTGGATCATTTTAGGAAATCAAACTAGTTTTTTTAACACATTGGCCATCTCCCACCGAGGCAGGGTGACCTGAAAAAGAAGAAACACTTTCATCATCGCTCACTCCATCACTGTTTTGTGGAGTGAATGATGATGAAAGTGGGAGACTGCCGATGTGTTAAAAAAAAAAACTACAGCTATCTGAAGAAATATAAATCTTCGATGCTACTAGTAACATTAATTAACAGAATTCTAAACCTTTTTTACAACCTTATTATGAGTCATTAAATTTAAGAGGTTAGAATAACTGGCATATTCTTTTTCTTAGTTTCCTCAGATGTTTATCCTAAGTCTTGCTGTTAATGTAGTCAGTATCTCTTACCATGTAGCTCTTCATCAAATTTAATGTTTGTCTCTACCTGGGGTCTCAGTTCAAGCCTGATGTTTATCCAAGTGTTAGCTAGACTGATCTCCAGTGGAGACACTGGAGTTATACCAGCAGAATATGGGAAAATGGTAGCAGATTGTGACTTATTTTCCTTGGAATCCTTGCTTGGTCATTTTAAAATCTTTCTTGTAAGTCATTTTCTTGTTTTATGTTTTTAAGTGGTGTGATATTTTTTTTGTAATAGTATAACGTAAGATGATACATCTTACGTCAGTGTTGTTTACCTCTTGGTTACTGCTGTATTGGTGCAATTTATCTTGCCTTCATCTTCAGTGGCTTTGATCTCATTAAACATGTAACTGTTTACATGCATGCACACTTTCAATTATTGTCATCTTCACTGGATTTTACATCATGCAACATAAAACTAAAATGTCATCTTCACTGACTTTCCTTGCAAACGGCACAAAACATATGATCAAACACAGACACACTTTCAGAACTACAGTATACCTGTCTTTACTGTATACTTGTCTTTACAAGGGTCTTTACACTGTATACCTGTCTTTACAAGGGTCTTTACACTGTATACCTGTCTTCACAAGGGTCTTTACAATGTATACCTGTCTTTACAGTATATACCTGTCTTTACACTGTATACCTGTCTTTACACTGTATGCCTGTCTTTACAAGGGTCTTTACACTCATCACTGGCCCTAGTCAGGTGGTCTTTGAATGCTCTTGTAGAATGTTTAAAATTTTCTGTAGCACTCAATATTTTCTGTTTATTTTATTAAGCATAAGTTAGCATTTTTTATAAGTGAGGTCATACAACATGTGGGAAATGGGAAGCATTAAGGTTGGATCCAAGGAAGCAGAGGATAATTCCAGTTCTTTGGATTAAAAGCCCCGTACCTGTGTCGAGGCAATCCTTAAGAGGTACCAAACTTGCAACATGCACTAAACATATCACATAATAAATAACTTAAGTGTAATGAACACTTATCAGTGCTCAATAATAACTCACGTGGTGACAAACTCAGGAGATTGATCTGTATATTTTGACCTCCCTTCTGGGGTCCTCTTCAGAAGATAAGTAAAAGGATAACATAAATTAATGTTCTCCTTTCACTTGTGTATCTTCTGAAGAGGATGCTAGAAGGGGGTCAAAATATACAGGACAATTAATCTCCTAAGTTTCTGTCTGCATGTGGGTTGTAATAATGTTGGTAAAATTAATGACTATGTTAGGTAAAAGGACACAAGTGCAACTAATGTGACATTTTATTGTGGCAACGTTTCGCTCTCCAGGAGCTTTGTCAAGCCGTTACAAATAGCTTGACAAAGCTTCTAAAGAGTGAAACATTGCCACAATAAGATGTCACATTAGTTGCACTTGTCCTTTTATCCACGTGGGCTATTATTGAGCATATTGAAAAATATTTTCACTGCTTGACTACACTCTTAAATTATAATACATTATTGTCCTTAACAGAGGTTACATTTCTAGATCAAAATGTAACCCTTCTTGTTTAAATCTTTGTTTGAAAGGTCTAGTTCTGTCCATTTCAAACTGTACATATGTTAGTCTATGATGGTCTTTGTAGCCTATAATTAGTATTCCTAGTAGCAGCAATTATACTATTGTCTACACTAATCTTGTATAGGTGCTCCTCAACTCAAGATGGTTACATTCCGACAAACCCATCGTAAGTTGAAAATATCGTAAGTTGAATATGAATACATATGCTAAATAAATAACTACTGTCACTGAATAAGTAAATAAACAAATAATTACTGTAACTAAATACAGTGGAACCTTGGTTGTTGACTGCGTTACTTGTCAAACAAATCTGTTTTCGAACAAGGAATTTGAGGAAAAAATGTCCTGGTTTTTGTATGTTCTCTTTGTTGTCAACCAACAATGCAAACAGCTCAGGTCACATGCTCACAGAATGCTCACTGGACAATGAGTCGAGAATGTGGACTGAATTCCAAGAGTACGTAGAGGCTGGGGGGTTTGTTCCCCAACAGCTGTATAACCCTTGTGGTTTAGCACTTCTTTTGATTATAATAATAATTGTCCCCCAAGTGTGACAAGACAGTCCTCTTCTGGAAAAAAATGCCCAAGTGGGCCTACATAACTGAAGAGGAAAAGTCAGTGCCAGGACACAAGCCAATGAAAGACAGGCTCACTCTGTTACTGTGTGGTAATGCAAGTGGGGACTTGAAATTAAAGCCCTTACTTGTTTATCATTTCAAAAATCCACAAGTTTTTAAGAAGAAAACCTTTGACCTAGAGGTGACTGAAAATGATGTGGAGTTGGTGGAGGAGCATAAAATTGAACTCACCACAGAAGAACTTGTAGACCTTCAGAAGCAGCAGCAACAGAGTGCATTGGAGGAGCTGTCATCAAAGGAAGAGGAGGGAAGGGATGATGTGCCCATTTCACTTGTCGAGGAAATATGTGAAGTGCAGGAGTTTGTTGAAAAATACCATCTGTCTCTCTAACATGTAAAATGACAGTGTAATGTCTCAATTTAGACAAGTGTTAAAACGGAGCTTGAAACAAACCTCACTGGACAAGGTTTTAGTGAGACAAAGAACCAGTGAGCCAGAACAAGGTGTTAGTGGTGAAAAGAGACAGAGAAGAGTAACAACACCAGAAGGACAGTTTTGACATATTAATAGAAGGTGACTCTCCTTCCAAGCAGTAACATCCTCCCTCCTCTTCTCCACCTCCTGCGTTCAGTATGCCATTAGCTCTCCTCTGACAGGTAGGAGGTAGTTAAATTTTCATTTACTATAGTACATTATTTCATTTAAAGTTTCTTTTAGTATTCATTTTAACAGTTTTATGTAGTAGTTAGTACATTTTTAATAAATTATTATATTGTCATATGAGGTCTGGAATGGATTAATTCTTTTTACATTATTCTTTATGGGAAAAATTGTTTTGGTTGTCGAATCGACATCTGAAACTAATTAAATTCAACAACCAAGGTTCCACTGTACCAGTATTGAAAAATAAATAAATACAAGTTACGGACTTGCCATCTTCATGCTGGGTAATTATCTCAAATTTCATCTCCAAAGTAATTGCTTTTGCACCATCGTCAAGTTGAAATATTGTAAGTTGAACCTTCATAAGTCAAGAAGCACCTGTATTTACATCCACCAAGCAGCTCTATTCTACTATGACCACCTTTGATTTACACTTGAAAAGTGGCAGCTACTCTTATAATGCCTTTACCAGTGTTCTTAGAGTCATGTCTTGTAATACATTTATTTACATTTTAATAGAGTTTACTATGCCAGGTGAAGGCTTTGGTCAAATGACCAAACTCTCTAGTCATTGGGTTGCCATATGACAGACTTGTGTCAGGAGACGTTTCTCCATTAATGATAAATATAATTCCCATATCTTAGGATGAAAGAGACAAAACAGTATAAGCATTTATTATAATATATTTTGCTCAAGAGGAGCTTTAGCAACGATTAATTCAGGTTAATGTGCTTGTTAATCTAATACGTATTTTGATTAAAATGTAAAACTTGCCCCAGGGTCTCTAAAAAATTCTTATACTCTGGGACCTCAGAGAGAATTTACTATGGCCTACCGAAGTAATCTTGTATTTGAATACTACAATTGTAGACTAATATTTTACACCTAAGTTGTAGATAATGTTATATGTACCCTACTTTTCCTGTTTGGTGCCAAGTCATCTAAGAAAATTAGAGAATGAAGAAATACACGTAACCTTTTGTACAGGCTTAGCAAACACCCAGTAGGTAAGTGCAGTAGTGTGTTGAATATAAATGGGGCAAGACCTTTGTCCCAGCCCTTGTAAACTCTGCAAAATATACTGAATACATGAATAAGTAAAATGCTGTAGAACAAATTTATGAACTAGTAGAGGATTGTAAACTGAATGTATGAAAGGTCATTGTAGACTGAATGTATAACAAATGACTTTTGGCTTTCTCCCTTTCCCATTCTTACTTATGGCTTGATAATGGTCCAGGTGAGACTGAAAATGGGCTAGATGCAAATTGTTCCAGCCACATAATAAGAATAATAATAATAATCTTTATTTCTGCAAGTACATGTAAAAGGTATACAGGCCTAGCTGACATCAATGACACACTACCATATAGAAAGCCACTTGTTATGCAGAGCATTTCGGACAAATTAGGTCAATTTTGTCCCAGAATGCGACCCACACCAGTTGACTAACACCCAGGTACCCATTTTATACTGATGGGTGAACATGGACAGCAGGTGTCTCATGGAAACACATCCTAATGTTTTGGAAAACATTAGGACGTGTTTCCCCTGTACCGGGGATTCGAACTTCGGATCTCAGTGTGAGAGCTGAGTGCACTAGCGATTGAGTTACGGGGCACATATTGTTACTTGTATTCTCTATTTTCTCTGCTAAAAATTTTGGAGAATTTGCTCCAATATTTTAAGAGTAAGAGAAAATAAATGTTCTGCATTTACCATAAAAATCATTCCAATCTACTTATGATTTTTACAAACAAATCAGAACTGACAAAAAAATTCTATGACCTCCTTCATCCATATTCCATAACCTGTCAGCAATATAGGAAGACTCAGTAGTAGTCAGTACCATTGTGACAGCCAGGAATTACAAAAATCAAATGTCATTGGAGAATTGTGTGTGAAAGCCAGGGGCAGTGCCAACATTTCTGTTATGTCATTAACTACATTCATAAAATTATTTT
>WNWK01003273.1:153636-173108 GCA_009830355.1 Cherax destructor
GGCTATTTTTCTTTTTACTTAACATCTTCATTAGTTTCCATATACAGTGGACCCCCGGATTTCGTCAATAATTCTTTCCAGAAGGCTGTTAGAGTGCCATTACCAAACAAATTTATTCCCATAAGGAATAATGTAAATTAGATTACGTTTCAGACCCGAAATATACACTTACAAAGCACTTACAAAAATGCACTTACATAAATGTTCAAGTTGGGAGCAGTACGAAATCCAGGGGTCCACTGTACATCAAAGTTTGTTTTACCATCATTAAACTATCTGTTAAATAACCTTACAAAGAAATGTCAACATTGTTATACTATTGTAACAGCATACAATTAACCATTTCTAAAATAGTGGAATGCCATGTTTTTTAAATAGTCTTTAATGTCTCATAACTTAGTTACTTTGTACAGTAGTACTGTACGTATTTATGAACTCTCATTGTATAGTACAATCATTGTTATTTATATATTGTTCAGTCATTTTCTGTAATGTAAATGTTTTACATTGGTACAACTTGGCATGCTGTTCTCATGTTTACTTTGTGAAGCAATAAACCTATGCGAATCGTACAACAAAAGAATAATAAAGGCTATGTTCCCCCTTTCTCCCCCCCACATCTGCTAATCGCAATACAGACTATCAGACATGAATAGCTTCCCGGAGATTGCTACCCAATAAAGATCTTGCCTGAAAGGCCTAGGCATACCTAGGCATAATAGTGGCCTTCTTGTAATAAGTATTTTACAATATGTAATAATACCATATGATATGTAAACCCCACATTAACAGAGAAATAAAGATTTTTTTTTTTAATTTTAAACTGAGATTTAGAAAAAATACTGGAAAGTACTTGTTTGGCAGTAGAGTTGTAGATAAGTGAAACAAACTGCAAAATAGTCATTGAAACTAATACTTATAAAAAAGGGTTAGACAAATAACTTTTATTATTTTATTAACACATCGGCCGTTTCCCACCAAGGCAGAGTGGCCCAAAAAAGAAAAACTTTCATTATCATTCACTCCATCACTGTCTTGCCAGAGGCATGCTTTCACTACAGTTATAAAACTAATATTCACACCCCTCCTTCAGAGTGCAGACACTGTACTTCCAATCTCCAGGAATCAAGTCCAGCCAGCCGGTTTCCCTGAATCCCTTCATAAGTGTTACCTTGCTTACACTCCAACAGCACGTCAAATAAATGATGAGTGAAATTGGCTGGGTTTGAGGATCTGCCTAGCATGAGTCAGTAGGCCTATTGCAGTGCTCCTCTATTCTTGTATATTTAAGCCTGCATCATTCCTTGGTTTGTGTGACTATCATGAGTTTAGTGCTTCACAAAAAAGTACAAAGTTATGTTCTGATAGTTAATGTGTTTGTTCCTTACATTTTAAAATACTGTAGTCAGACTTATGATTCTTCCTGGAATCTCAATTTATTATGATATTTGAATACAGTGGTACCTCTACTTACAAGCAGCTCTCAACTCGAACAATTATGTAAGTGTATTTTTGTAGGTGCTTTTGTAAGTGTATTTTTGAGGGTCTGAAATGGATTAATCTAATTTTCATTATTTCATTATTAATGGTAGTTAATTGTACACCTCACCTTGTATGATAAATTTTCCAATACCTGTGTATGTTAGGTTAATTTCTTCTCATTCAATCTCCTTACTCCATAATTTAGGCAAGGATAAAAATCCATACAACTATCAGTTAATTGTTTGCTCATTTTTATCTTGAGTAATATTTTCCAAACATTGTCGTCATTCATCTTTACTGACAATTCGTGAAGTGTGAGGCAATGCTTGCATGGAAGGAAGGACGAAAATTGTTTGTGACAAGTAGACTAAACAACTAGGATTTGTAATTATATGCTTTTATATTAATTAACTTTGCAGTGCTTTTTCCAAGCATATTTGGTGTTGCCAGTGTTAATCTATGCAAAGTAAAGATTGAACTCACCTTCAAGAGTTATACACATGTTGTACATTGACACACATACATACACAGAACAACTCTGTGCACATTCCATATTACAGTTTGACTTGTCTGAGCTGGATCTAGAATGAGTTTTTTTTTTATCAGAAAATTACCCTTGAAAAATAGCAGACTTTATATGTACAGTATATAGTTATATTTATTTCATAAGTCAGGGAATACCGTTAAACATAGCTAGTTTTAACAATACAGTCGGACTAGATGTTGAAGGTGTAGTCGCCTTGAGAACCGTTGTGATTGCTAGATTAGCTCATAACCCCTCCCCTTGTGACACTTGATTTACAGTGTTGCGCATTTTTGATGTTTACTTTGTCGGTGGAACTTAACAGCTTTACAATCTTCCATGTGTGCAGTAGGACATGAGGTGAACCTTTAACTTGAAGACTTTCTTAGCATAAGTTTATGTAAATGTATTGTAATAAAATTTAAAACCCTTACATTTCAAAGATAAGTTGTCTCTAAATTTAAAATTTTGCATCATTCAAATTGATCCCATATATCAGTATATATTGTAACTTCCAATGTGATTCATCAGTGGCCTTTTAAGTTAAATTTATCTAATAGAGCAAAGGGAAAATTAAAACCTAATGCAAATTGTGAATGGAAATAGTATTGGAAAATGGGAGTTACAATAACTATTACACTATTAGAATATATTTAATATTGTTCATTATATAAATTAAACTTAAAAATGTATATATTAATAGGAATTTATAGTAGACTAACAGCATTTCTCAAATTGAATATAGGCACAGTATTGTCTACTTTGTTATTTTGGTTTGATATAAAAGAAATTGTTAGATGTAGTGAATGGAATGCCTGTGCCAGGTTGCAGTTTAAGCAGCATCCCAGACATTATTAGTTTGTCCACTTGTGTACCATCCATTCTCATTTCCAGCTGTTCACACTCACATTACATTGCCATCTTTCTCAACAGCTGTACTTGTGCTGTGGTTTAGGCCAGCAAGGCATTCTACTTTGGTCTTTACACATGGGATACACGATAATAAGCGTTTTAGAAACTGTGTGATTGTTCAAATGGTGTAAACACTTGTTACTTTGTAGTAACAAAACTCTATTTCAAAGCTTATTCATTACAAGTGATTACAGTGAACAACTTATGATTTGGGTTATGAAGCATTGATGTTCTTCTAACTATTCATTCACACATACCTACTGTAATTTTTTGTTAACTTTATAACTGGTAATCCTGAAATAAAGATTAGATGAATAGATTGTTTTGTAAGCCCTCTGAAGGAATGATGTAAATATACAAGTGGGGTGCAAAAGCTCCGAATTCACAACTACAAATACGTCAAGGAAAGGTTAGAAAGACATATAAGCAAACACTTGGATATATATATTAGAAAATGTTTGTCCTGGGACCTTAATGACCTAATTATCACGTTATTATTATAATAATAATGACCTAATTATACTGAACTGATGGGAGCACAACTGCCTTAATTCTGCCATGAGAACTAATCACTTATGTGGAGAGGCCAGATGTGTTAACCCTATACTTCAATGGAAATAGGTTCTGTTGTAAAACACAATTGTAAAGACAGTATATTAAAAAGTAAAATAAGGTATAGTAAAGGGAGGAAAACAAACTATTAATGTATTAAGGAATTGTGCATGGTGATGTTCTGTTGTTTGTGGGTATAAAAGCAGAAGAAAGCTTGGCTCCTCACACACCGTCATCATCATCACACTCCCATCCAACGATCTCGCCTGTGCATCATCGATCTCGCCTCTCTCTAATTACCCCGTGTTGGGAGTGACTTTTTCCTTAGAGTGGTGCTTGCTTGACCTTCATCTTCACCATCAGGATTGGTGCGTCGGTGGCTGCCTACCCAAGGGCAGGAAGCCTCCCTCTGCACTCCTGTTGCTGCCTGAAGTCTCCACGCCATACAGCCAGTGTTGCCTCTCCTCACCGCTCACAGCCAGTGTTGCCTCTCCTTGCCACTTAGGGCATACAGTCACCATCAAGCTACAGTTCACGTCCTCAGTGTCCTGCGCCTCCAGTGACAGACTCTACAAGAAAACTTTAAAGTAATAGCCAGGCAAGTACGTGTGTCTACTACTTCACACGTACTTGCCTCACAGATATTGGCCATTTGTCACCGCCACAACTGTTTATTCATCTTTACGCAACTAGATGATGCCTTTGATGTCTTCCACCTCCACCCCCCCCATTCCCCCTCTACTGCCCACTCTATCCTACTTCTGCCTCTTCCAAACCCAATTCTTTCTTGCTAAACCTCTGTACTCTAATTCTGATGCCACTATCTGTCCTGAAAATTTATTATACCAGATCACAGATGCACCCCAATTTAGTCTTTAAAACCAACTCAGGCTTGAACTCCTTCTTGACAGACATTCCTATGAAACGTCACCACAACCTCTACCAGACAAAAAACTTATAAACGCCGGCTTCACCATTATTTGGACTCCTGAGCACCGTGCCAAAAGTACAGTCATTGCTAAACATGTAGACTATTCTCTCTTGACTGCCTATGATACGGACAAAGAAGACTTAATTAAAGACATTAGTACTAAGAACAGTCTCTGTTGACGATATTTACAGACCTGATAACTCTACCATCCTTAAAATACGCTGTTCAACTCCTTCTGACGCCTCTACACTCTTCAACCAAGGAATCTTTGCCAAGACTATCCGCATTCCTCCAAACACTCTCTTCACTCCGAACTTCCACCCCATCACACAATTTCTTAAATGCTACAAATTCAGCCACAACAAAAACACATGCACATCCACACAAATCTGCTCCAGATGTTTAGCAACTGGCCACTTCTGAAATACTTGCAACCTCTCCCTTAAATGTTCTAACTGCAGTGGGTCACACACTGCAGTTGCAAATTCCTGCCTCACTAGAAAGACATTCTCTCCTCCCTCAGAGCAAGCCAACCTCCCCCCCTTCCCCACCCTCAATGCCTGGGCTACCACGCACTTGGTCTACCTCTTCTTCCTCTAACCCTTTCTCTATCCTACACACACCAACACAGACTACAAGCACCTCCCCACCTACACCCACACTAGACTACAAAACTAACTGTCAACTCGCCACTGCTGCCCACTCTGCGATGGTAATCTCTCAAGCTTACCACTCAGACTACTCACATATCCTTAACCTAATCTTGTCTGCTAACAATCTTTCCTCTCAAATTATCCCTCTTTTCTGCTTCTCTTCTAGCCCCCTACAACCTCTCCCTCCTCCCTCTCTTCCACCCCTCTCTTCCTACCCCACCAGCTTTCCTCCTCCTACCCTCTCACCAACACCCCTCCTGCTGCTGCTACGACCACCCCTCCCCCACCTCTTTGCCCACTTCCTCATCCCTTACCAAGCTTCCCTTCCTCTGCATCCACCTTCACCCACTCCACCACATCCAAGACTTCATCCAGGTCCAACTCCACCTCCAGACAAAATCCACTCAATCCTAAACCTGCCCCAACTTCTGACAAACAGACAGACCAAAGAACATAAAACCAGATCCATCTCTTCTTCCCCCTCCAGGAAATGGATCCGTAACACCTACAAACACACATCCACCGATGGCACCCCTATCACGGGCTTTAATCTAAACTCCTCCCCTGACATTAACTTTGCTATGTGAAACCATTAAATCATGTTTAAGGTTATTCAGTTCAACGTACGTTCTTACTTTACAATTAGACACCTACTGGCCAAACTCTTTGAAGCAAAAGGCCAGATATTGTTTTACTAAACAGTACCTGCCTCAAAGTCCCTCAACGTATCTGCCATTATGGTTATACTGCACTACAGTCCCCTACGATCCCATGATGGGGCTGCCATCATTGTCAAATCCAACATAAAATATGAATTTCTCCCAATCCCCTTTTTTTCACCAACATTGTCTTGCGGTCCGAATACACACCCACCTTGGCCCCTTCATCTTTTTCACCACCAATGCTCACCCAAACACTATTCTCAACATACACGACCTATGTAGTCTTCAACTACACCAACATACCTACTAGCTGACATGAATGCCAAACACAATGCCTTTCATCACACCAGTAACAACCGACTTGGTCCCAATTACTCAACTTACAAACCATAAACGCCTAATTCACCTCGGCCCAGACTTCAAAACCTACAACCACATGGGCCAAGGCAAACCTGACATCATTCTGGCAAATCGAGCTAGCTCTCTCTTTCAACACTACATCTCACCTGGCCCTATTACAGGCTCTGATCACATCCCAGTCATCTTACAATCCCCAACCCTATCTCATCCCAGCCACCCTTCCTTCTCCTACAAAAACACTGACTGGGATGCTTTCAAACAACACATAGATAATACTAACCTTACCTATGACTACAACAACAAACCTATCTCTGACATTGACACTCAACTTGATCTCATCCAGGACACCATTACACAAGCAGCCAACACCGCAATACCAAAGAAAACTCACACCACTCGTTATTCTTTCAAACCCTCAATCAGAACAAGAAGACTAATTATATCTGCTACCACAACCGCTTCCTCTACAACACACAAAATTTAATCAAGTCCGATTAGATCTCACTTACCTCAGAAACAACATTCTACACAGTCTAGACCAAGACTACAACTCTCATTGGTCACGGCTCATACTACAAGCAGACAAACAGCATATTAAAAACACCAAAGCTTTCTAGAACTTCATCAAAAAATCAGAGGCACCACTCCCACCAACAAATTCAAACACATCACCCACAACAACACACATCTCAGACCCGCAGGCTGCTACTAACCTCTTCAAACACATCTGGGAGAACATTTTCCACCCTCACTCACCCCACCCTAACGCTATCCAACACATTCAGAACATAGAACACCGGAACACTACACACACACGAAACAACAACAGACAGCAACATCCATCTGGACACTCTTACCTCCTCCCAAGAACTCGACACTCCTTTCACCAACACAGACATTAAAACTTTCCTCGGACACCTTCCTCCCAAGGCTCCTGGTGCCTCTGGCCTAAACCATATTATCCTAAAACACCTTCCTGACTCTACCATTACTACCTACACAAACCTCCTCAATGCCTCCCTTGCTTCTGGATACTTCCCTTCCCTCTTCAAAGCTGCTAATGCTATCCTCCTTCCCAAACCCAAAAAAGACCACTCTGACCCTAGAAACTATCGCCCTATCAGCCTCCTCAAAACTTTAGGTAAACTCTTTGAAAAACTCATCAACCATCGCCTTCGCAGATACAGTGGACCCCCGCTATTCGAACACTCCAAAACTCACCCTCATTCCAGAATGCTGTTCAAGTGCTGTTACCAAACGAATTTATTCCCATAAGGAATGATGTAATTAGATTAGTCCATTTCAAACCCCCAAAAATACACTTATAAAAGCACTTACAAAAATAAACTTTCATAAAAGGGTGAGTTTTGGAGTGTTTGAATAGCGGAGGTCCACTGTACCTGGAACACAACTCATTTCTTTCTGATGGCCAGTTTGGCTTCAGAACTCGCAGATCCATACAGGATGCCATTAACATCATTCTCAACTACATCCACATAAACACAAAACAAAGAAACAGGACAGCCCTGGTAGCAAAAGACATTGAAAAAGCTTTTGACACTTGTCTGGCACGGAGGGCTCAAACACAAACTCTGCACTAACTTTACCTGCCTCTCACTACTCGTAAACTCCTCTGCAACTTCCTAGACGGCCGCACCATGAGAATCAAATTCCAAGGTTGTTACTCTGACTACTTCACACTATATGCTGGAGTACCCCAGGGATCTGTCCTCTCCCCTACCCTCTACATTTTATATACTAACGACATTCCAACACCTGTATACCACAACTCCATCACACTAGCCTATGCAGACGACATTACACAACTCCTCACCTACGCCAATATGTATAGATACACTCACACAAAACACAAAATGAGGTCGACAGGATTGCCTTCTGGGAACAAAAATGGAGGTTCAAATCCAATGCAGCTAAATCCAGCATTACATATTTTAACTATAGAAAACGTGATCCTCCATCACCTGTTGAGCTCAGAACAGCTGACACCTGCACCTACATCCACATCACACAATCTGTCACAGTCCTTGGCATTAATCTTTACTACCTTCTTCGCTTACACGGACACATTCACTCAAAGCATACAATAGTTAATAAGGCCCTTGTAAGCCTCTACAAGCTGCAACATGCCTCCCAACACACCAAATTACATCTCTACAAATCCCTAATATGTCCTCTGATAACTTACTCTCCTTTAGCCCTCTCTTTTGCAGCCAAAACAAACTTACTTAAACTGCAGCGTGTCCAGAACAAGGCTCTGTGCTGGGTGCTTGATGTCAGATGGGAGGACTTTGCCACAAGCGAATCTCTCCATGTCCAGTTAGACATCCCTGCGCTGAATCTATACTGGAAGACGCTCAGTGACAGACAGACAAACTTGAGACATGACATGACTACTGGACCTCTCTCCTTGACGAAGACATTCGCAGACATACAACCCTTTCTACTCCTTGCATGATCCTGCTCCTAACCCTATTTACAAATAACCTTTATATTATCTGACAGGTACCTTGAGCTGTTCTGCCCTCTGACCCACGTTCGCCTTAGCTGCTGGGTTAAGCGCTGGCTCAATTTCTACACCTCTCTAGCGCTAATCTTTGCCTGTCCTGTCTTCCCTGCTCACCCCACTGGAGTCTTACCAACAGAAGAGCCTGCTATTCCTGTTCTCAAGTCTGTCCACTATCGCCTTAGCTGCTGGGTTAAGCCCTGGCTCTATTTCTACGACTAAGAACACTCCTCTCCAGCGCTATTCTTTGTCCCATCTTCCCCGCTCATCCCATTGGGATCTTACCTGCACTTGTTCGTTCGTTCGTCTCCTCATCCATTGTGTATCCAGACTGGAAGGAACTGCCCACTCTATTTCTGGGCAAAATGTGAATTGCTCAGGAGGTAAAACTTATAAGTAACCAAAATGTTGATGTAACAATAATACCAAAGTGGCTACAGAGTGTCAAAACACTGGGTTAAGGCCACCAGGAAGAAAGGAGTAATAATTGTTTCAGATGAGACTATGTGACTAGGTGCCCATGTGGTGGAAGGCTGGGCCACACTACATATTTATATGCTCTAAATGCTTATCCACTGAATATATAACTAGAACAGTTTTAAATAGCCTATTCCGAAAGGAGGGATAAGTTTTCAGAAACTGAGATAGGCTAATCGTGAATGTAAGTATTCCCCTAGACTTTATAAGGCATAAATGAACTACCCTACACTAGAGCATGTAATGAGAACTGTAACATCAAAGTAAAAAGGGAAGACAACATAACGGAGAAGCTATGGTGCTAGTGAATGGCTCTTGATTCAAGAAATTAGAAAACACTAATATTGGATTAAATTTGATTACCTCCCATTTTGTAGGCCCTGTATGGCCCCTACCCTAAAGATTTAGCATTTCTCCATGTAGTACAGTATATAAAAATAATGGTTTTGATACATTATCTTGAATAGTGTAAAGGTATCTCCAATCACTGAATAGTCAAACAAAAAATAAACTACTACTGTGTTATACATGGACTAAGTGGTGTTGTTATAGGATATGACATACAGTACTTGGATACTATGGTAAATAATTCCATTATATTTATATTAAAGTGCTAAACCTATAGGGGTTATACAGCTTAATCCTTAAAACTACTACATTTTAAGTCTTTCATTTATCATACAAGTCAATTTCTTCATTAAAGTAGTCTTCTTCTTCCTCAGTAGACTCTTCCTGTTCTACACTTTCTGAAGAACTGAGAGGCATCCTCCACAAATATTCCTCTTCATTCTTACTACGGAACTCCCTCTTGCACAGCTGATGATATTTATTAGCCCATTGACGGATTTCCTTGGTTCTTGTCGCAGTGTCATACAAGTCAGCAGTCTCTTCTAATGATTCTGAGCTGTACTCTTGTACTGACTGATTATAGCGGTGGTCTGCTCGTGCCTTGACTAGTCTTTGCTGGACCTGCAAATAAGACAATTGTGTCCAAAAAGTATTATTATATTAGTGGAGTTCTAAACTCATATGGGTCAGTCATTGCTACATAGCAGAGGTGAGATAAAAAAAAAAGTGAGAGAGGATATCAGCAGATAAAGAAATCACGCTGGGGCATTAGGGAAGGTGTCTGAAATGAAGTTGGTGTGTTCTCTGATGAATGAAATAATTTATCACAAGATGCTCAACTGTCAACATGACCTAATAATCAAACCTATTACGTAGCTTCCTTAAGGTGTAATTACTGCTACAGGTCCCCTCAAGGTTCCTTGATGCTGGTGAGGGTCTCTTGGTCTGGGGAATTGGATCTGTGGTCCAGTTCCCTGAAATTAGCCTGAATGTCTTCCATACCCCCCCCCCCTTCACAGGGGCTGTAAAATCCCTACGGGTTTAGCGCTTCCCAATAATAATAATAATAACCACTACAGGTTCTGGTGTAGACTGTGAAGTAGGTACAAGTCTATGGTCTGGTATAGGTGTAGGTGTACTTTTAACCTTCCTCAAATACTGTATTAAATTTAACAGCTATCATGATTGAAGAATACAAAATGAAAATCAGAATAAATAAAAGGGATATAAATAACATGCTGACAATAATCTAAGACAGGAATCAAAGCAATGTATTCAAGTTGGATAAATTTAGGTTAAGGAAGGATGCAAGAAAACGCTGGTTTAGCAGTAGAGTTGTGAATGAGTGGAACCACCTTCCGAGTAGCATCACTGAAGTGTGAACTCTGGGATTAGCATCAAAAGTGAACAGTTTGTACAAATACATGAGTGGGTGTGGGTGGATGCAAGTTGGCCCTGCCTAGCATCGGCCAGTAAGCCTATTGCAGTACTCCTCCATTCTTATGTTTCTTATAGCTGTGATATATCTGTGACTAGTTTTGAGTCTTCCTACACCAACAGCCTGGTCTAGTGGGCTGTTGCTGTTGGCAGCCCACATATCCATCACAGCCTGGTTGATCTGGCACTTGGTAGTGATCAAGTTTCTCCTCAAAGACTTCTACACTTGTTCAGCAATATTTCTGATACTTTGCAATTTTTCTCATATTTTAATAAACATTTGTTTACAAGTATTAATAAGTATTAATTACACCTTGTTTGGATGTTTTCTTAAATCTACATTCTTTTCAAAATTAATAAAAATAAAAATTACACTTCAGAGGACTCCCATTTTTTCCTGATAAACTGAGATTGGATTCCTTATTTTCAAGTAAGAATTAGCCATCTGGGCAAGTCTCTATACCTGTTGCCCGTTCACCTAGCAGTAAAATACGTAGGTACTTGGTTATTAACTGTTGTAGGTAGCATCCTGGGCAAGGAGAGACTTGGACAAGTTTTCTTACATTGTTGTCCCTGTTCCCTATAGTACGTAGGTACGTGGGTGTTAGTCAACTACTGTGGGTATCATCCTGGGAAGGCTTTAGTAGTATCTTAGACAGAGCTGAGCTCTGAAATGATCTGAGGTGCAATAATAGCTCTTAGCCTGTACAAAAATGTGAAAGTAGATTATGATAACATGTACTCAAGGTTTATACTGACTTTGTTCTTTAAACCCTAGTTATACTAATTTAAGAATAAGACATACCATTTTGTAAATTTTTTGGGTGTCAACCCCAAGAACATCATTTCTCAATGCAGGGAGATCAGGTGGGGGTATATCATCCACTAGCTCATCTGAAGAAGCTGGACTAGCCAAGGACACTTTGAGTGCTTCTGCAAAGGCATCCTCTGTTTTTACTTCCAGATCATTTATGGTTTCCTGTAATACACAGTATAGTTATGTACAAAAAATAATGTAACGAGCAAAAAAATGTTTCTAAATTATGACCTGCAGTATATTCAAATAAATTAAAGCTGCTGAGAATAACCAATCAAATGTATAAAAGCCTAAGTTTTAAGTAGGAAATATAAAAAAATGGGAGCTTACTAATTTATGATATGTTTAGCATTTACCTTATAACAATAATAATTTATGGTACACAAATTAATGAACACAAAGGGATAATAGGAAAGTGGTGGCGTCTGTGTTACGAGGTCATCAGTAGACAAGATGGTGATAGAAGGTTATCAGTAGCAAGGATTACAAGGGGACATTAATAGACAAGATGGTGATAGAAGGTCATCAGTAGCAAGGATTGCAAGGGGTCATCAGCAGACATGATGGTGAAGGTCATCAGTAGAAAGGAATGCAAGGGAGGTCATTAAATGAGTAGACAGGATGGTGAGGGAGGTGGTAGTCGTGGTGTTGAGAAAGGTCATCAAAGGGAGATGGTGGAATCTTTTCTTTTACCTTAAGATTAACATTCAGCTTCATGTTGAGCACAAGAGATGACTTTAAGTGGTGTACTGGGTCTGAGGGGATGAAACCATCACCAAAATCTGCCACTGCAAGCCTCCTTTCCACTTCCTGCAGTTTATATACTCTGTGATCTGCAACAATAATTAAAACGATAATACCTAATGATTGGTAGAGAGCATTCCTAACTCCCTTGTATAAGAGAGAAAAGATGATGAGAGAATGTAAGAATTAAAAGGGGGCTAGACCTCTCGAGTAAATGGGGTAAAGTATACAATAGAATTATTACTGAATGACGGGTAAGACAGAAAGTAGGATTGCAGAGAAATAGGGAGGATTTAGGACGGGTAGGTAATGTGTAGACTATGCATTTAACAACCCACAGGGAGACAGAAACTCAGAAAATTAATTGATCTGTATATATGAACCCTCTTCTGAGGTTCTCTTCAGCAGGGGGCCCCCTCAAGGGAGGTTCCTTGATGCTGGTGAGGGGCTCTTGATCTAGGGAATTGGATCTGTGCTCCAGTTCCCTGAATTAAGCCTGAATACCTTCCACATCCCCCCAACAGGCGCTGCATAATCCTACGGGTTTAGCGCTCCCCCTTGATTATAATAATAATAATCTTCAGCAGGGGGGAAAAATATACAGATCAATAAATTTTCTGAGTGTGTCTGTGGGTTATTATTGAGTATTGACAAATTTTCATTACACTTTCTTTATTCACTAAGCATTTACATTAAAGCATATAACTGAGCAGTACTCAGACAAGGGTAAAGAACTGTTTGTTGCATTTATGCATTCAGAAAGAACATTTAATAGGGTGACTAGGAAGCAATGTGACAGTAAAACAATGTGACAGTAAAGAGTGAAGCTCAGGTTAGGGTACGTAGAAAAATGGGGGACCATTTTCCTGTGACAGTAGAGCTTAACTAATTAGACAGGGATGTATGATGTCACCAGAGTGTTGTTCACATTTATGGATATTGTTGTAAAATATGTAAATTCTAGGGTGTTAGGGAGAGGCGTGGTATTAAAAGATGCTGAATCTAATACAAAGTGGAAGTTGTCATAATTATTCTGCTGACTTGGTAAATTGGGAAATTCTGAAGACAATTTGTAAGTTTGGTGAAGAAATTTGGGAGAGTATGTAAAAGTGAACATTGAAAAACCCATGATAATTTGGGGAGAGGTAACAACAACAAAAATCTAGACAATAAAAGATTGAATATTAGATTGGATGGAGTATGGAGGAAGTGAATTTACTTGGATATTTGGGAGTGGACATGTCAGCATATGGGTTTTTGAGAGATGAGGTGAACCACAGAACAGATGAAGATAAAAAGGTAGGTGGTATGTTTAAGCATCTGTGGAAAGAAAACTTTATGTATGGAGGCAAAAAAGAGAATGTACCAGAGTATAGTGTTACCAACACATTGACATAGGTGTTAGGCATAGGTTTTGAACATTGAGGTAAGAAGGAAGATAGAGAGAGTTGAGATATCATAGATGAGAGCAACGTGTTGTGTAAATGTTATTTTTTTCCCTAAACATACTGGCTGTCTCCCAGCAAGGTAGGGTGACCCGAAAAAGAAGAAACGCTTTCACCATCACTCTATCACTGTCTTGCCAGTTGTGCCAATATTACATCTTAGATGCCCCTCCAAATTGCAATATCCCCACCCCTCATTTAGAGGGTTAGGATTTTCTTCAGTGAATCTGGTGTACAAATTAAAAGAGGGCATAATTCAGAGGGCTAAAGAGGGATTGTTGAAGTGGGTTGGGTATTTAGAAAAGATGGAGAGGGACAGGATGATAAAAAGGGTGTATAAATCTAGGGTGGAAGGTAGAAGGGGTATTATTATTATTATTACATTCATTGGGGGAAGTGATAAACTCGTAGGGTTCATACAGCACCTAAGGGAATGGAACACATTCAGGCTCTATTTACAGAATTGGAGCGGTCCAATTCCTTAGATAAAGAGCCTGTCACCAGCATCAAGGAACTGCCCATTGGAAAAGGGGGGTTGTTTATATGCTTAATAAATTATTCTTTCAACAAACCGGCCATATCCCACCGAGGCAGGGTGGGCCAAAAAGAAAAATGAATTTTCTCTTTTTAAATTTAGTAATATATACAGGAGAAGGAGTTACTAGCCCCTTGCTCCCTGCATCTTAGTCGCCTCTTACGACACACATGGTTTATGGAGGAAGAATTCTGTTCCACTTCCCCATGGAGAATGCTAAATAAATAAGTACTAAATAAATTACTACTGTTGCTGAATTAGTGAATAAACAAATTACTGTAACTAAATACCAGTATTGAAAAGTAAATAAATGAAAACAAGTTGTGGAAATGTCTAGCATGCCCAGGCATGCTAGGCATGCTAACGGCCATCTTTGTAATTATAGTCCTTAGTCCTTAAAATGTAAAACACACATTGTAATTTTTACAGAGAAATATATCAATTTGAATTTGAATTTGACTTGCCACCTTCATGCTGGGTAATTATCTTAAGTTTCATTTCCAAAGTATGTACAGTGGTACCATGAGTTTCGTACTGCACCCAACTCAAACAATTATGTAAGTGTATTATTGTAAGTGCTTTTGTAAGTGCATTTTTGGGGGTCTGAAATGGACTAATCTAATTTACATTATTCCTTATGGGAACAAATTCGTTTGGTAACAGCACTCGAAAAGTCTTCTGGAACGAATAAAGTACAAATCTCGGGGTATCACTGTAATTGCTCTTGCACCATTGTAAAGTCAAAATATCGTAAGTTGAACCATCGCAAGTCAAGAAGCACCTGTACTGATTATTCATAGTGAACCGCTAAACCTGGTGAAGTCAAACACCAATTCACTACCCCTTGGAAGGGTACTAAATTAAAATCTAATCAATACCATTAAACCATGCCCAAAATGCCATGCATAATTAGTGACTTTCCATTACTGTATTTGTACTTGTAACTATTGTAAGCTCTATTTGGATATAAAAATTCATTTTCATTTTTAATATGTAGTCACCTTTCACAAATGTGATGGGAGGAATGTGACCTATGTTGTATAACTGAGACAGTATATGGCGGATTTGTTTGGCATTCTTCTGCAGTATTTCTTCTATTCGGTTGTCTGCCTCTGTACCTGTGCAAATCCAGTGCACGTTGATGCCCAGGAAATTTGGCAAGACTTGCACCTGGGCAAAAAAAAAAAATTAAGAGCTAGATATACAGTACTACATTTTTTTTTAAACACACTGGCCATCTTTCACCAAAAAAAGAAACACTTTTACCATCATTCACATTATCACTGTCTTGCAGATGTTGATTAATATGCAAATCACAGACAAGTAGTAGAGATATACAGTATATAAAATATTTTGAACAATTTAAAAATCACAGAAAAGTGGACTTTTGATGGGCTGTATTAGTGTGAGCAAGGTAACATGTACGAATCCAGGGTAAACCAGCTATTCAAATTTGACTTCTGAAAGTGAAAGTTTAGTGCCTGTAAACTGAAAGACTGATGGGAATAGTGTAGATTGGAGGGTCATTTGAATTATGTCTTGAAACTGGTAAAACAGCAATTGCAATTGAATAATGATTGTGAATATATTTCTTTTTTTTTTTGTCTAACCTGCCTTGGAAGATGACTGATGGGGTAAAAATAATACAGTAGGACCTCTGTATTTGTGGGTCCGGTTTCCGCGGTTTCAGTTATCCGCTGTTTACTGTGACCCAAAAATAACCCTTAATTTTGCTTAATAATGGCACGAAAGTGCAAAAGTAGTGATGGTAGCCATTCTTCAAAGCCTAAGGAAAACCGTGAAGTCTTCCCACCAGTGAACTGAATATATAGGGAAAATGAACCATTTACATATTGAGTGATAATAAAACCACTCGTTAAGAACCCCACAGACCAGGTCAACAGCCATTTCAATAAACAACTTAAAATGTTATTGAAGGGGAATGACGAACTAATTAAACATCTGTCAGCTAGGTCAGCAACTCTACCATATCTTTATGGGGTAATCAAGACCCATAAGCCAGGGTACCCAGCCCGTCCTATTATAAGTTCAGTAGGCTCAGCAGCATATAACCTATCTAAATGGCTAGTTAAACTTCTAACTCCCATGGTGGGTAAGATTTCGGATGCACATATTGAAAACAACGTTGCCCTTACCGAAAGACTCCAGAAATTAAATGTCCTAGTGAGCTTTGATGTCACAGCTCTGTTCACCAAAGCCCCTGTCCCTGACTTGCTTTTGTACCTTGAAGAAGACCTAGAAAAATTCCCCATGCCCTACCCCACGAAAATAATAATTGAATTGATTAAACTTTGTGTTACTGATTTTAAGTTCATGTTTGAAGGGAAATATTATGCTCAAAAACAAGGCATGGCAATGGGAAATCCCATTAGCCCCTTACTCAGCAACTTGTATATGGAATTCTATGAGACCATACTTCTTAAAGACATTCTCCCAGATAAAGCTAGTTGGTGCAGATACGAAGATGACGTTCTTTGTCTGTGGCCTAGAGATCACAACATTGATGAGTTCCTACCTAGACTCAATGGTCTAGTACCTTCAATTAAGTTCACTACAGAACATGAAATAAACAACATTTTGCCTTTCCTAGATGTTTTAATCCATCGTGTTGATAGAAAATTAAAATTTACAGTTTATAGGAAGTCCACCAATGTGTTGTCATACATTCACTACTATTCCAATCACAAAACTAGGGTAAAAAGGAGTGTGTTCCTCACAATGTTCTTGAGAGCCTTGTACATCTGCAGTCCAGAGTACATACTTAGGGGACGAAATAAGCAAGATATTCAACATAGCCACAAAACTGAGATATCCTAGGGATTTTGTCGAGAAGGCACTAATATCAGCAAGAAAGACCTTTCTACAGGACTGAACCTAAGAAAGTGATGGCCAGGAAAAATGTACTAGTTTTACCATAAAATGAGAACCTAGTTTGCCTGTGTGAGGCATTAAAAAAGATCAATATAAACCTTGCTTTCAAAAACACTGGGACAGTGAAACAAATGCTGATTAAAAACACCCTCCAACAAAGTTGGTGGGGTTTACAAGGTCCCATGTACTCAGTGTCCTCTCTCATATATAGGTCAAACAGGTAATATTTTGGAAACCAGAATATACTGGGAATGCCTTCAAGTCTTGAACATGTACTCATTGGAGAGGAGGAGAGATACAGTGGAACCCCAGCTTTCGTCTTTAATCCGTTCCAGAAGGTCGGCCGAAAACCGATTTGTACGAAAACTGAAGTAATATTTCCCATAAGAAATAATGTGTAAATCCAATTAATCCATTCCAGACAATCAAAAATATTAACAAAAAATAAATTTTATAGAGAATAACTATAGTTTTACATGCAGAAAACAATGAGAAATAAATATAAAGCCCTAATGAAATGGATAAATGAACATTTAACATCACTTTTACCTTTATTAAAGACTCTTGTTGGCATATGGAAGATGGCGAGGAGGGGAGAGGGAGGAGAGGTTATTGTTTGGAAGGGGAATCCCCCTCCATAAGGACTTCAGGTATCAAAGCCCTATCTGGGGTTACTTCCCTTCTTTGAGAATCACTGGACCCCTGTCACACAAAAAATCTGCCCAGAGAGGCCTGTTTCTGGATTCTCTTTAAGATTTGCCTAAAATGGGACACGGCATTGTCATTGTCATTGAACATGTTGCTGACACAGCTTGCAACAGCTTTGTTAGGGTGATATTTCTCCACAAAACTTTGCACCTCACTCTACTTTACACAAATGTCCTTAATCGCTCAAGAAGGCACATTCTCCTCTCTCTTCCTCCTCCTCTGAAGCCATACGTACGCCACTTTCATATTTTTCTACGAGTTCTTTCTTGAATTCTATTGTGTTTCTCACCTTCTTTCCCAAAGGGCTGGCACTCAGAACTTTCATTGGCCCCATGTTGGCTTATTTAGCAGTCGCAAGCACAAAAAACAATGGATTATTATGAAATGTTTTGGATGAATGCGCGGAGTAATGCTCACTGAACAAGTAACAAAGGCAGACTGAGTCACGAATGTATGAGCGGCCATGTCCCACGAGCAGGCGGATACATCTGGTACAGACAATTTCCGAGCAGATGTACGAAAACAGGGAAAATTTCGCCAAAAAAAGTGGTCGAAAACTGAATTGTACGATAACCAGACCGGACGAAAACTGGGGTTCCACTGTACAGTTGACCCCCGGCTAACGAACAAAATTCATTCCAGAAGCCTGCTTCTGGAATAACCCTTTCAGGGTTATTGACGTACTAGTACAGCTTACGCCCTGGGGTTATGGACGTACTAGTACGCCTAAATTCTAGCGCCCTCAAATCAAGCAGAAACAGGCTGTTAGGCCTAGATGTGATAGAATGGGTCTGTGCAGTCAGTGTGCGCAGTATAAAAAAATTCCTGCACCAAACAGTGCATAATGAAGAAAAAAACTCTGACCGTATTTTTGGTTTAAAACAGCGACTTTGCAGTCTATTTTCGTATGGTATTTATTGATGTATTCTCGTTTTCTTGGTCTCATTTGATAGAATGGAAGATATATTACAGAAATAGAGATGATTTTGATTAGTTTGACAATGACAAGTACCTTGAAATTGAGCTCAAAGTAGCGAAAATGTTCGATTTTTGACGATGTTCAAGAGTAAACAAATCACACCATGCGTCCAATACACATCAACTGGCGAGTCTAATATTCATGCACAAGTGCTCTGATATTGTTTATACCATTTTTACAATGCTGCAGTTGTATACATAACAGTAAATCTTCTATTTTTTTGCGAGAATAAAAATTCAAAATGATAAGCAAAAGTAATGTAAAAGGGGCCTGGAAACGTGACTAATGAACAGAAAAGATGCTATTTTAGTGCCAGGAATGTCTGCCTTGTTTATTCTGGACCCTATTTTGAAATTGGCATCGTTTGAAATTTGTGTGAAATTGGCCAAATTGCCATTTTCTGACCACTATTTTGGGTACAGTGGTACCTCGACTTACGATATTAATCCCTCAGAGAGGGCATATCTTAAGACGAAACAATCGTTAAACGA
>WNWK01003274.1:0-47500 GCA_009830355.1 Cherax destructor
GAGGTTTATCATACCTCTTCTTAAAACTATGAATGGATCCTGTGTGTGTGTGTATGTGTGTGTGTGTGTGTGTGTGTGTGTATGTGTGTGTGTGTGTGTGTGTGTGTGTGTGTGTGCGTGTGTGACCTATCATTAAGGACCAGGACAGATACACTCATTGGCCGAGAAATGGTGATATTCCCTCCTTTATCTTCGGATATACCTCAGATACACCTGTGAGCAGAATACCACGCAGCTGATGTATACGTATCCCCTTCCTCGAGAAAGGGGATACGTATACATCATTTTCAGAATAATTCAAATTGCAGGTTAATTTTACCTAATGAGTATAATTGTATATTTGCTTAATCAGGTCTCGGCGGGACGGAGATTCGACCCCCTGCAACCACGATTAGGATTTATAAAGCTAGGAGTCAACTCACTAAAAGCAAGTTAAGGAGTCAGAGCCAGGAGCTGCTTTGGTAAGCACAATTTGGTACACACAAACACACACACACACATAAACACACACATACACACACACACACAAACACAAACACAAACACACACACATAGGTCGGAACCAGGAGCTATGAATCGACCCCTGCAACCACAACTAGGTGAGTACAACTAGACGAGCACACACACACACACACACACACGACGTTTTTGCTTTAAGAGAAACGTTCAGATGTGCACGTTCATAGGTGATAATGAAGACACAGCTAAACGTGACTAAACATGATTGTTGAATATTGTTACGTGATTTAGTTACGCTGAGAGAGAGAGAGAGAGAGAGAGAGAGAGAGAGAGAGAGAGAAAATTGTGAATTATTTCTGCGTGTGAGGATGATTTGTGTGTGGCTCGTAGCTGGACCAGGAGGACATGGCTTTGTTGTGACTTGCCTCCACGCCTGTGTATGACAGATAGTGACCTCCCTTACCCCCATCCCACTCTCCTTCTTCCCCTCTTCCTCTATTATTCCTTCTCTCTCTCTCTCTCTCTCTCTCTCTCTCTCTCTCTCTCTCTCTCTCTCTCTGTTGCGTTAGGACATATTCTTGTTGATGTTGATGATGGGGAGAATAATAATGAAGGGATGTATTAATTGATTATTGAAGTGAATTCCATGTTTAAGTGGGGTGAGGAAGAGGAGGGGGTTAAGATTTGTCTACTTGTAGGGTAATGGGGGGAAGGATGGTGGGCCTAGAGAAGATGTTAAGATGAAGGATAGTGGAAAGAGGATGGAAGGACTGAGGGATGGAATAGCAGTGAGAGACCGTGGAGAAGAGTAATTGTGCTAAAATAATAGTAGAGAGAAGGAAGAGAAGCGGGAGAGAAGGTGGGAGATACGGAGGATAAGAGGAAGCACAGCAGTGAAGGAAGGAGGGAAGTTGGAAGGAATGGAGTGGATAGGAAAGTCGTGGAGGGAGGGAGGGTGTTAGGGACTGAAGGGAGGGAGGGAAGGAGGGAGGAAGGGAGGGTGTTAGGGACTGAAGGGAGGGAGGGAAGGAGGGAGGAAGGGAGAGGAAAGAGAAAAGATGGTAGTTGGATTCTAGTGTCTCACACACACACACACACACACACACACACACACACACACACACACAGATGTTAGGAAGTATTTCTTCAGTCACAGAGTGGTCGGGAAGTGGAATAGTTTGGGAAGCGATGTAGTGGAGGCAGGTTCCATACATAGCTTTAAGAAGAGGTATGATAAAGCTCATGGCGCAGGGAGAGTGACCCAGTAGCGGCCAGTGAAGAGGAGGGCCAGGAGCTATGACTCGACCCCTGCAACCACAACTAGGTGAGTACACAAACACACATAAACAAAGATGGAAAAAACATGTGGCCATCACTGCTTTACCTTCTACTCAAAAAAAATCTTAAGATGCAAAAAATCCTCCCCCCAAAAAAAAAAAATCTTTGCAAACAGTTCGAAACGTTCCGAAGCAGTTTCGAACTGTGACTAACGAATTAATAACAAAGTTAACTTACAATAAATGTCCCCTTAAAAAACGAGAAGATTATCGTCTAAAATCTAAGTCAATGACTTTCTTTTGAAGGAAGGGATGGAGGGGAGGGGGGAGTGGGAGAGGGAAGAGGGGGGAGAAGAGAGGGAGACCGAGGGGAAAGGGATAGTGACGGCCGAAAACTGTGAATGGGAAGGATAGAGACAGATCAGAGCAACAAGGAAGATTGGGATAGGATAGAACAACGATGAGGATTGGGATAGGATAGAACAACGAAAATAATAGTGTAGATATTAGGATCGGTTGGAGAATCAAGAAGGATTGCGAAAGGATTAGGGAGCAACAGTAGGATAGAGGAAGAATTGAAGAAAGGTAGAGCAACAAAAAGAATAGTGAAAAGGATTGAGGAAGGATTGGGATAGGATGAAGCAATGAAAAGGATTGAGCAGGTTTAGCACTTGCGTTGTTTGCGTCGTGTCTCCTGCGTTGTTTACGCCGTGACTCCTACGTTGTTTACATCGTGTTTCCTGCGTTGTTTACGTCGTGTCTCCTGCGTTGTTTACGCCGTGACTCCTACCTTGTTTACATCATATTTCCTGCGTTGTTTGCGTCGTATTTCCTGCGTTGTTTACGTCGTGACTCCTACGTCGTTTACATCGATTTCCTGCGTTGTTTGCGTCGTATTTCCAGCGTTGTTTACGTCGTGACTCCTACGTTGTTTACATCGTGCTTCCTGCGTTGTTTACGTCATGTTCCAACCTTGTTTACGCCTTATTTCTTCAAGTTCTCACTCCTCAAACTTAAGGATCCCAAGCAACTCCTCAAACTTAGATTAAGATCAACCACAACACAGTTATTATATATATATATATATATATATATATATATATATATATATATATATATATATATATATATATATATACATCTAAATAATGTACATATTTTACACTCTTGTTTCTTGCATAAACATTTTCTGAAAGTCTTAATATTTAATGTCAATAATTAGGCAGCCAGGAAGATAATGAGAGAGGCAGAACAGCAACATTCCCGTTACACCGGCAGTTACAAATAAAAAAAAAGAGATGCGGTAACAAAAAAAAAAAAAACCACAGTGGGCAAAAACTGGGAAGGGAGTGTGCTTGCTTGGAATGTTTGCCTGGGGCTGCTACTCACAGTCGGGACTTTCGTGTGTGTGTGTGTGTGTGTGTGTGTGTGTGTGTGTTGTTGTTTTGTCTGGTGTCGTTTGTGTGCTGTTGTTGTTGTGTGTGTGTGTGTGTGTGTGTGTGTGGGTATTGTGTTTCGTGTGTGTGATGCTGTGGCTTGTGTGTGTGTGTGGTTGTGTGTGTGTGTGTGTGTGTGTGTGTGTGTGTTTGTGTGTGTGTGTGTGTGTGTGTGTGTGTGTGTGTGTGGTGTGTGTGTTTGTGTGTGTGTGTGTGTGGGTGTGTGTGTTTGTGTGTGTGTGTGTGTGTGTGTGTGTGTGTGGTGTGTGTGTTTGTGTGTGTGTGGTGTGTGTGTGTGTTCGCTTAGTTGAATGTTCGGAGATTCGTAACTCATGACGACCAGCTAATTTCCTGGGTTCTTGGAGAGGTCGTTTTTAAAGGTGGTCAGTCTTTTGGCGTTGGCAAAGGTAATCAGTCCCTTGGCCTTGATATAAGGTTGTAAGTCCCTTGGCCTTGATATAAGGTTATATGTTCCTTAGCTTTCAAAAAAGGGGACAAGGCCTTCTGCTAGGTGATTAGCGTACCTCTTCTTAAAACTGTGTGTATGTGTGATTTGCAATGGTGTTAGTGATTGTGGAAGTAGTGGTTGTAGTAGTAATAGTAATAGGCTAGTGGATATAGTAGTGGTTATGGGACGTAGTGACGGAAGCAATGGTGGTGGTTATAGTAAGGGGAGGGGGGTTGGCACAGTGCCAGTGAGTGTGATGGAAGGGGTGTTAAAGGCGGTGGTGATAGTGGTGGTGTTGATAGTGTTGGTGTTGATAGTGGTGTTGGTGATAGTGGTGGTGGTGATAGTGGTGGTGTTGATAGTGGTGTTGGTGATAGTTGTGGTGTGATAGTGGTGGTAGTGGTGGTGTTGATAGTGGTGGTAGTGGTGGTAGTGGTGGTGGTGATAGTGGTGGTGGTGGTAGTGGTGGTGTTGATAGGGGTGTTGGTGATAGTGGTGGTGGTGATAGTGGTGGTAGTGGTGGTGTTGATAGTGGTGGTAGTGGTGGTGTTGATAGTGGTGGTGGAGGTGGTGGTAATGACGATGCTAATGATAATTATGGTAAAGATAATAATTATAATGATAATGATGGTGATAATAAGGATATTAATAATAATAATAATAATAATAATAATAATGATAATGATGACAATAATTATGATAATAATAATGATGACAATAATGATGATTGATAATAATAATGATGACAATAATGATCATAATAATGATAATGACTTTATTGCAAATTAATGCACAAACATGCGTAATAATTTGGAAGCCCCATCTTGGGTTCACCAGGTCCAAGTTTCGCCAGGTTCCAGCACCATCGTCAGGTCACTAGTCAGACCCGGGGAAAATATCATCCAGTTCCAATTTCTTATTTGTGGGCTTGTACTGATTCTCTCCGGTCACGGTACTCTAACTCTCTCTCTCTCTCCTCTGGGATAGAGAGAGAGAGAGAGAGAGACGGAGGGGGGAGAGAGAGAGAGATACTCCCTCATTGTATATTCACTGTCACTCCAGAATCTCAGGCAACACTCTTCTCTCTAATTACTGGTCAGTATTGCATGAATTCAGTTCATCTGTGTGGTGCAGCTCTTGGGCTGCCCGCTTGTCTTATTCTCAATGGTCAATGTTTGCCTCTTTCCCCCCCTTACTGTCTGCGTTCGTGTTTGTCTGTTTAAAAAATACTATTTATGATTTTGAGGTCGTCCCAGTGAAAATAACCAATTATCTTGATTCTAGACACACGGATGATGATGCAATTAGCGGCCAGTGGGGCATCAACAGCCTGGCTGGTCAGGGCGTGATTAGCGTCCGGAGAATCGAGTCTTAACGCTTCATGAGACACGAGACAGTGTGGTTCTTCCTTACAGCTGTAATGACCCCATTAATAGGCTGTATCTCTTCTTAATGGCTGACGTTATAATGACAACAGACGATAATGGCGAGTAACGGAAAGGCCAATAATAATATTGGCAATATCGTTATTAGTATTATCATCATCGAAGCTTAAAGGCAAGGACAGTAAATTATTGTAAGTAATACCATTAGTAACTTGTTATTTCGTCTGATACCGCTACCCATCCTCAGTCTTTATTATTATAATTATTATTATTATTATTAGAAGTAGTAGTAGTAGTAGTGATGGTGGTGGTGGTAGTAGCAGCAGTAGTAGTAGTAGTAGTGATGGTGGTTGTGGTAGTAGCAGCAGTAGTAGTAGTAGTAGTGATGGTGGTTGTGGTAGTAGCAGCAGCAGTAGTAGTAGTAGTGATGGTGGTTGTGGTAGTAGCAGCAGTAGTAGTAGTAGTGATGGTGGTGGTTGTAGTAGATAAGAGCCAGTGGCTACTTCATACGAAGAGAGGTGGAGGTTCGGTCCTCCGTTCGCTGGTAATCAGGTTTGATCCAAGGAAGGGAAGACTCCTAAAATAAGAAAGATGTCAAGGCATGACCTTGACACTGAGAAAATCAGTGTATTCACAGTGGATCTCCCAGAGAATACACTGTGAATACACCTGTATTGTGCTCCCTATAGTCCCTAAACTGGTATACCAGTATACCCTTTTGATTCCTAGCTGGTATGCTGGGTATTAATGTATACTTGACTGGTGTTGGACGGGGAACATGCAGCCTTAATGACCCTCGAACAGTCGATAGGCTTGAAACGCAGCAGTTAACTTTGACACGCGTCACTACGCAGGTGTCCAGGCCTGACAACCCGACAAACGTGTTTTCCTATGATGATTCCAATTGTCGAGACATAGAGCTCAACCCAGAGGCTGAAGCTGGTCGCCCTCTACTCTGCTATTGTCGTCTCGGACGGAGGCTCGAGCCTTCACCATTTTTTTGTGCTGAATAGCTGGTATTTAGCGAGTCGCCTGACTATAAACAAAACCTAATTGGTCAGCTTGTCTTGTTCAGCAAAGCTCCTGATGAAGCATTGGAGACAGTGTGAAAGGCCTTAAACTGCTACATTAGTCCCTACCCAGTAGCTTGTTTTCTTTTAATAATTTGTATGTGATTGTATATATATATATATATATATATATATATATATATATATATATATATATATATATATATATATATATATATATATATTTATCCACTTCTCCGAGGCAATGGGTCCCACAAATATATATATATATATATATATATATATATATATATATATATATATATATATATATATATATATATATATATATAATATATATATATAAAAGAAGGTGATAATCGTAAATGTGTGGAAAATAAATAATTTCCTTTGCGTGGCATTGCGTCACCAGCTGGGCATTTTAGTGCAGTCGTCAGCGGCAGCAGTGTGCTATAAACCTGTGCCCGTGCCCAGGGCAGCGAGGGGTGTGGGGGAGGGGGAGGGCAAGACAGTGCCACACCACACCAGAGGTTAGAGTCGTCGATGCCAGGGTGAGGGAGGGAGGAGGGAGACCCTGAATGAAGGTTGATGGATGGCCTGGCTGCTCCATCCTGCGGTCGCTGCTGCTGCCATCTCTCTCAGCTACCGTCTCACCTCCTCCTCCCTCAGCACGCGAGATTCGTCCCTCATGCAGAGGCGCGAGGACACGCTCAGATGCGTGAGGACACGCTCAGATGCGTGAGGACACGCTCAGATGCGCGAGGACACGCTCAGATGGGTGAGGACACGCTCAGATGCGTGAGGACACGCTCAGATGCGTGAGGACACGCTCAGATGCGTGAGGACACGCTCAGATGCGTGAGGACACGCTCAGATGCGTGAGGACACGCTCAGATGCGTGAGGACACGCTCAGATGCGTGAGGACACGCTCAGATGCGTGAGGACACGCTCAGATGCGTGAGGACACGCTCAGATGCGTGAGGACACGCTCAGATGCGGATGCACAAGCGCAGAGAAGTAGACACGGGGGCACAGGTAGGCAGAGCGACGCCACACGACGTCACCTGACGCAAGATGTGACGTGAGGGGGGGGAGGGGAAAGAAGGTTGCAAACAGGTTTACAAGGGCAGCAGAGCATCATTTAGGAGCCTGCTCTCTCTAAACCATTAATCAACGTAGGTTTCGGTCCTGACTTCTGTCTGTATGAATTTCTTACCACCAACCGTGAGTGCGTATATACGCAGTTATTCCTCTGCGTATGTTGTATACATGCAGTAAGTGTAAGTATTTGTGTGTACTTAAAGGTGTATATTTACTTGTATAACGCAGTGGATTACGCACATACGCACTCACATACCCACTTAGACATGCACGCACGAGCGACACACACACACACACACACACACACACACACACACACACACACACACACACACATACGCACACACACACACACACGTACAAACATTCGTAATTAATGGCTATTCATAAGTAAATAGATTTACTCATTATTAATATTCTTATTATTATTGCTGTCTTTGTTTTATTATTATTATTATTATTATTATTATTATTAATATTGGTAGAATTACCGACAATATGTTAAGTAAAAGGACACAAATGCAACTAATGTGACATTTATTGTGCAACTTTCGCTCTCCAGGAGCTTTGTCAAGCTGTTACAAGCGATACATGGACACAGAGGGTATATATATACTCAGAGTGAGGTGTAATACTAGTGGTGGTAGAAGTAGTAGTGATTTAAGTTGTAGTAGTAGTAGTAATACAATAAGGTAGAATAATCAACTTGCACATGAGTAAAAGGTGAAAGCAATTACTTGGGTAGCACAAAAATATAGGTTAGACAAATATTTGCGTTGGAGGTTGTATTAGAGAAGACCGGTATCAGTGTTCCACCTCTGCCAAGTTCTTTGTGTAGTATTAGCAGGAGAGACTATGTGATGGTAGGGTTTACTGTTTTCAGGAGGATTCTTGCTAAGACTTCAGAGATGGTGAAGCTGCCTTTGTTTTGTTTAACTGTGTTAGAAACAGCGATAAGTGCTGATTCAAGGCACTGAAAACAGTAAACCCTGCCATCACATAGTCTCTCCTGCTAATACTACACAAAGAACTTGGCAGAGGTGGAACACTGATACCGGTCTTCTCTAATACAACCTCCAACACAAATATTTGTCTAACCTATATTTTTGTGCTACCCAAGTAATTGCTTTCACCTTTTACTCATGTGCAAGTTGATTATTCTACCTTATTGTATTACTACTACTACTACAACTTAAATCACTACTACTTCTACCACCACTAGTATTACACCTCACTCTGAGTATATATATACCCTCTGTGTCCATGTATCGCTTGTAACAGCTTGACAAAGCTCCTGGAGAGCGAAACGTTGCCACAATAAAATGTCACATTAGTTGCATTTGTGTCCTTTTACTTAACATATTATTATTATTATTATTATTATTAAGTAAACATATATTGCATGTCATATTAATGTGGCAATAAAACTTTCTAAATAATGTCGAAATTTTCATGCAGAAACACCTTAGCTTTTTTTTTGTATATTAAATTTTATTACCTATTGGGCTATTAGCTGTGCTACACGTCTTCCATTGAGGTTATTACGACACTTGAGGCAATATTGCAACACTGAAGCTGTATTTCTCGCCTCTCGTGCAGGCAACGTGACGTTATAGTCATACAGCCAATCACGGAGCATTATTATTTGACGTCAGAGTCATGGAGCCAATCATAGAGCAGTACCTTTAGACGTCACACTCATGCAACCAGTCACGGAGGACTACCATCTGACGTCACACTCATAAAACCAGTCACGGAGGACTACCATCTGACGTCACTCTCATACAACCAATCACAGAGCACTGAGATTCAGACATTAGTTCCTTTACTGCTTATATTAAGATAACAGTCGTCTCCAAAGACACACAACAGGTCCATCCAACTGTTGGTGAAGGCACTATGTCAATACAACCTTACGGGCTGAGGGCTACACACACACACAATAACTGTGATTATTGTAGCGATGGTGGTGGGGTGATTGTGGTGGTGGTGGGGTGATTATGGTAGTGGTGGGGTGGTTATGGTGGTGGTGGGGTGGTTATGGTAGTGGTGGGGTGGTTATGGTGGTGGTGGGGTGGTTATGGTAGTGGTGGGGTGGTTATGGTGGTGGTGGAGTGGTTATGGTAGTGGTGGGGTGGTTATGGTGGTGGTGGGGTGGTTATGGTGGTGGTGGGGTGGTTATGGTAGTGGTGGGGTGGTTATGGTGGTGGTGGGGTGGTTATGGTAGTGGTGGGGTGGTTATGGTGGTGGTGGAGTGGTTATGGTAGTGGTGGGGTGGTTATGGTGGTGGTGGGGTGGTTATGGTAGTGGTGGGGTGGTTATGGTGGTGTTGGGGTGGTTATGGTAGTGGTGGGGTGGTTATGGTGGTGGTGGAGTGGTTATGGTAGTGGTGGGGTGGTTATGGGGGTGGTGGGGTGATTGTGGTGGTGGTGGGGTGATTATGGTAGTGGTGGGGTGGTTATAGTGGTGGTGGGGTGGTTATGGTAGTGGTGGGGTGGTTATGGTGGTGGTGGGGTGATTGTGGTGGTGATGGAGTGATTTTGGTAGTGGTGGAGTGAGTATGGTGGTGTTGGGTGATTATTGTGGTGGTGGGGTGGTGGTGTTAATGCTGGTGGTGGGGTGGTGGTAGTAGTGGTGGTGGGATGATGGTGGGGTGATGGTGGTAGTTGTGGTGGTTGTAGTGGTGGTGGTGGTGGTAGTGGTGGTGGTGGTGGTAGTGATGGTGGTAGTGGTGGTGGTAATGGTAGTGGTGGTGGTGATGGTGGTAGTGATGGTGGTAGTGGTGGTGGTGGTGATGGTGGTAGTGATGGTAGTAGTGATGGTGGTAGTGATGGTGGTAGTGGTGGTGGTAGTGGTGGTGGTGGTGATGGAGTCAGCCTCCTCTAAACAACATCAATCATTAATAACTGATTCATATTATGAAATTCTCAAAATATATCGGAGTTTAGGCTGTGTCGGGGCAAATGTTTCAAATTCACCTTAGTTAATAAACTGGTAACTACAGGAGCTTGTGCAGTAACCTGGAGAATGCCTCTTCCGACTACCTTCAAACTTTAAGTTCTGTCGTTCTCTTCTTTAAGCGTCTCCTTAAGATAAGATAAGATTTTCTTCGGATTTTTAACCCCGGAGGGTTAGCCACCCAGGATAACCCAAGAAAGTCAGTGCGTCATCGAGGACTGTCTGTCTTATTTCCATTGTGGTCCTTAATCTTGTCCCCCAGGATGCGACCCACACCAGTCGACTAACAAACCAGGTACCTATTTGCTGCTAGGTGAACATGACAACAGGTGTAAGGAAACACGTCGAAATGTTTTCCACCCGCCGGGAATCGAACCCGGGCCCTCCGTGTGTGAAGCGAGAGCTCTAGCCACCAGACCACCGGGCCACCTTGAATTCGCCAATTTGATCAAAGAATCTGATTCACGTCCAAACACTGGAGAAAGTGTTTGATTCCCTGATGAGCTTTAAACCTTAACCATACCACGGGTGGGGTTCGAACCCGCGGTATGGTTTGTTTGCAATCGTGTCATTACGATTTCGTGAGTCATGTCAAACCTTAACAATTGGTGCGACTTTCTCAGGGTCAAGAATGAAATGATTTTGGAGTGTGTAGGTGAGTGTGTAGGTGAGTGTGTAGGTGAGTGTGTAGGTGAGTGTGTAGGTGAGTGTGTAGGTGACAGTTTGTTGCTCTCGTCAAGGTCTTTGGGAAGTAAAAAAAAATCCTTTTTCATGTGTTAACGTGAGCATAGTTTCCTTCAAATAACTAATTTTTTAAAGAGGTTGGCCGGTAAGCCAGCGGAAGGCTTCGGTCAGATGACTAAAAGCTCCACTTGCGAGTTATCATATGTCTAAGACCAACGTCAGAAAAAACTTCTTCTGTATCCTGACAAACTTACCTAACCTAACTTATGCGTGTATAATGTGATCAGCCTCTAAACTTAACACTTTATTGATAATACAACTTCTGGTCAGTTTCAAACTTGACGTGCTGGTGTGTTTTAGGATATTGCTCCTTGAGATAGCAAGAGAATGCCTCTTCAGTTTGGCTTCAAATCTGGTGTTTCTTAATGGTTGATTTCTATTAGTCCAGCCATTTGCAGGAACTGGACTGTGAGTCTCCAGGTAAAGACTCGTCAGTACCTCCTCTCATTAACTCCAGATCTTGAACGTTAATACTTGACTGCGTTGGAAGCTTATGCAGCACTCTGCACTGTTCCTTTCCTGTGTGTTGGGGTGCACTGGGCTGGGGTTATGAAATAGAGGGATGCTTTTTTACCCCGAAAGCTTCGTCTAATAATAACTGAACATTGTCTTTACGACCATCACTTGAAGAAGTTTCACATTTCTTAAGTGATGTTTTGCGCTCTCTCTTCCTCTCTCTCTCTCTCTCTCTCTCTCTCTCTCTCTCTCTCTCTCTCTCTCTCTCTCTCTCTCTCCCCTGGGGCCAGCTAACTGGTCCAGACATAACTAGTCTCTCCTCCAGCCACGTGCTGGAATATCGCTGGAAATTCATGGACGTTAAATGCTATGTTGTATATGAATAGTGGTAGTTGTGGTAGTGCTGGTGGTGGTCGTCGTAGAAGTGGTGATGGTACTACTAGTAGTGGTGGCAGTAGCACTAGTGGTAGTGATGGTAGTAGTGGTGATAATATTAGTAGTGGTGGAGTAGTAGAATTGGTAGTACTTGGTAGTAGTAGTGATAACTATTAGTGGTGGGGGAGTAGTGTAATTGATAGTAGAGGGGGTATTAGTGGTTGTAGTAATGATGGTAGTAGTGGTGGTAGTAGTGGTGGTTGTAATGGTGGTAGTAGTGGTGGTAGTAGTGGTGGTAGTAGTGGTGGTAGTAATTGTGGTAGTAGTGGTGGTAGTAATGGTGGTAGTAGTGGTGGTAGTAGTAGTGGTAGTAGTGGTGGTAGTAGTGGTGGTAGTAATGGTGGTAGTAGTGGTGGTAGTAATGGTGGTAGTAGTGGTGGTAGTAATGGTGGTAGTAGTGGTGGTAGTAATGGTGGCAGTAGTGGTGGTAGTAATGGTGGTAGCAGTGGTAGTAGTAATGGTGGTAGTAGTGGTTGTAGTAATGGTGGTAGTAGTGGTGGTAGTAATGGTGGTAGTAGTGGTGGTAGTAATGGTGATGGTGAGTTTAATCTCCTTAATACAACTAATTACATCAATAATAAAATTACTGCCTCTAAATTGTATTATCTATTTTTATTAAAACATCGGCCCCTTCCCACAAAGGCAGGGTGACCCGACAAAGAAGAAACACTTTCACCATCATTCACTCCATCACTGTCTTGCCAGAGGTGCGCCTACACTGCCATACCACGTTGAACGCACCGCTTCTCTTCCGATCAGCGAAGTTAAGCAACGTTGGGTTTGGTTAGTACTTGGATGGGTGACCGCCTGGGAACACCAAATGCTGTTGGCATAAATCTTTTCATCATGAGGCTGGTCACAGACCGGGCCGCGGGGGCATTGACCCCCGAAACCCTTTCCAAGTATCTCCAGGTATACACTACAGTTATAAAACTGCAACATTAACACCCGTCCTTCAGAGTGCAGACACTGTACTTTCAATCACCAGGACTCAAGTCCGGCTAACCGTTTTCCCCTGAATCCCTTCATAAATGTTACTTTGCTCACACTCCAACAGCACGTCAAGTAATAAAAAACATTCATGTCCACTCGCTCCTAACACGCTCACGCCTGCTTGCTGGAAGTCCAAGCCCTTCGCACACAAAACCTCGCCCGCCTTCCCTCCACTACAGATTTATACGCTCTCCAAGTCAATTTATTTCGTTCCATCTTCTCTAAGTTTTAATGTTCACATAATTTCCATTTTCACCATTTTTTTTCAAATTCGAATATTTTTATTTCTCATTTACGAATGTTAATGGTTTCATTTTTAACTCAGTAAAAAAAAAAATTCGACGTCCTGACCTCAGAAACTTTACTGTACTGACTTGTGAATGTGTGGCTTTACTAACCTGTTTATCTGTCTACTTTATTTCTATGTCTTTATTAACCTTTCCTTCCCCCTTCCCTCTCTCTCTCCCTCTCTCTCTCTCTCTCTCTCTCTCTCTCTCTCTCTCTCTCTCTCTCTCTCTCTCTCTCTCTCAAAATTTAAAGTTGTTTGCTAAGTTAATATTTAGAATTTACAATCTTTACTTTCTAATAAAGTTGTTTTTGATACACGAAGAAGAAATAAGAGATAATGGAATAGGAATTGGAGGAGAAAGAGGAGCAAATGAGAGAGAAGACGCAATAAACAGAGGAGGAGAAAGCAAAGACATAGGAGGAAATACTAATTACGGAGGAGGAGGAAGAAGAAGAAGAAGAACAACAACAACAACAAGTGTGAGAAGTGTAGACGGCTCTTGTAGAAGAGGCTGAGCTAGAGTGCAAGAATACCCCGGGATACCTGCTATCCCCTACCCGCCTGAGGGATAGTGCAAGCCATCTTACAAAGTTGCTCCAATCAGAGCCAGATGGTGGTTCCTCACATCACAAGTGTTCCAGTGTTCCAGTGTTCCTGTGTTCCAGTGTTCCAGTGTTCCAGTGTTCCAGTGCTCCAGTGTTCCAGTGTTCCAGTGTTCCTGTGTTCCAGTGTTCCAGTGTTTCTTCATTTAGTGTTTCATTACTTTGTAATTCATGAGTGACCCTCAGTGTTTAATTAAACCCCCAGTGTTTAAATCCCCAGTGTCAAGACCCCTAGTGTTCAGACCCCCAGTGTTCAAACCCCCCCAGTGTTCAGACCCCCAGTGTTCAAACCCCCCCAGTGTTCAGACCCCTAGTGTTCAAACCCCCCAGTGTTCAGACCCCAGTGTTCAAACCCCCAGTGTTCAGACCCCAGTGTTCAAACCCCCCCAGTGTTCAGACCCCCAGTGTTCAGACCTCAGTGATCGAACCCCAGTGTTTAGAACCTCGTTTTGGAATTCCTAACCTTCAAACCCCCTTGTCGGTTTAGCGTTTTATTTGATTATAATAATAATAATCAAGCCGCATTTAACAACGATTACAAAAATGACGCAAGAAAATCGACCGAGCCAAAAAAAAAAAAAAAGAATTTATCTACGAAATAATAATACTCGTTATATCATTAGTAATATTTCGTGATTGGCTTCGTCTCGTAAGTGCTGGAAGTTATTCAGTGGTTCAACACTAACTGGCCGGCGCGATCATTACAAGGGTTTTCCCTCCGTAATGGGAAGTGGTTAGTACATCTTGCGAAAGTTTGCACGCGAATGTTAATTGAAATACAAGAGATTAAAATATTTATCGGTCAAGGAGGCGATTGGAAACGTTCATTAAGCGCATAGAAGCATTTAGACGCTGACACATACAGCTGTTTTTTTAAGCAATGCAGAGAGGGGGGGGAGGGAGAAGAAACAATGGAAAGCTCTACTCCCTTCCAGCCAGTTCCAGCGACCAGTAACAACAAATGGGTTAGTTAGTTGGAGGCAAAGGCCACTTGTTGTGGTGGCGGTGGTAGCAAGTTATCTGGACGGGGCGGCATTACCTGGGTTTAATTCATAGGTTGGTCGTCACGTCTCTCCACGGGGTACAGACCAAGGCGGGGAAAGGCGGTGGTCAGGGGCTGCATGTTGCCACACAGCGCGCACCGTGCCTGGAAGGACACCCCCTGGATGCTGAGACCATATGTCTCAACTGTAACGCGTGTGGAATGGTGCCTTGGAAGATAATCAGATGCTAAGATAACTTCATTTCCTGCTAAATAAGGAGGTAAATATGCCTGGAAGTACACCAACTGGAATGTGTCGGCGCTGAAACATCTTGCTCATGCCCTGGAAGAATAGCTGACTCTAAGAAACTTTCATTTTGTACTAAAGCATGAGATAACCACGCCTGGAGGGTCACTCGCTGAATGCCCTGACCGTCTGCTTCAACTGAAATGCGTTGGGGTGGTGCTGGCTGTTCCTCTTCTTGCTCATGGAAGATTATCAAACGCTATGAAACTTCTATTTTAGTTCTAAAGCATGAACTGTGTTGAGGCACTGCTGGCACTCGCTGAATTCTAGCCATTCCAGATGGTGTGGATCCTGGAGTGTGAGAGAGCTGCTGGAACTTCCATTGATACTTTCAACAAATATTGAATGCTAGACGTCATCTGTGTTTCGCTAAACAAAAAAAATTGTGGTCACTCGCAGCGATTAAAATAAGGCGTTTCGGCACGCCCAGGATCATTAACAAATCGTGAGTGAGTAAGAGAAAAAAAAAGCGAAAGTTCCTTTTCTATCTTTCCATGACAAGCAAAACGTCTAGATTTCATCTCCGAGTTACGAGCGAGCTGTGAATTGTTGCATCCAGGGGAAAGGGGAAATAAATCCAGGAAAATGACTCATTCTTCGTAAGATGACCATGCCAGGAAGAGCAATGAACTGGCAGCAGGTCAACTGTTCTGGTTGAACTAGGGTGTGAGAGATTCTGGGAGATTTCAAAGATTTGTTGAACGATAAGATATGAGGTCTCGGTGTCTGGAAAGGTAGACCGCTAGAAGAAATCCCTGATGCATCAACTCTGGGCATTTTAACCTCACTGAGTTGTGCTAATATATTATTGTTTGTGATGGTTGTGGTGGTGATAGTGTAGTAGTAGTAGTAGTAGTAAAAATAGTAGTAGAAGTAGTAGCAGCAGCAGCAGTAGTGGTAGTAGTAGTAGTAATAACAGTAGAAGTAGCCGTAGCAACGGTACTGGCGTACACACACACATACACACCACAGCAGACATACTTACATCCACATTAACAGACACAGCACACATACATACACAGCATATAGTTACATACATGTATACAATAACAGACACAACACATACATACACAATAACAGACACAACACATACATACACAATAACAGACACAACACATACATACACAATAACAGACACAACACATACATACACAATAACAGACACAACACATACATACACAATAACAGACACAACACATACATACACAATAACAGACACAACACATACATAAACAATAACAGACACAACTCATACATACACAATAACAGACACAACACATACATAAACAATAATATACACAACACATACATACATACACAATAACAGACACAACACATACATACACAATAACAGACACAACACATACATACATACACAATAACAGACACAACACATACATACACAATAACAGACACAACACATACATAAACAATAACAGACACAACACATACATACACAATAACAGACGCAACACATACATACTCAATAACAGACACAACACATACATACACAATAACAGACACAACACATACATACACAATAACAAACACAAAACACACATACACAATAACAGACACAACACATACATACACAATAACAGACACAAAACATACATACACAATAACAGACACAACACATACATACACAATAACAGACACAGCACATACATACCATACACAATAACAAACACAACACATACATACACAATAACAGACACAAAACATACATACACAATAACAAACACAACACATACATACACAATAACAGACACAGCACATACATACACAATAACAGACACAACACATACATACATACAAAATAACAGACACAGATTGAAAAATAAAACTGGATACCTCAACTTACACCAAAAATAAATAAATCTCAAATTACGAATGATCGTATAATCGCAACAGAAATTATTGTGTAATTATGTTCCCTGCCCCTAATTACGTCCAGGTGTTTGTCTTCTCCTGATTCTAATCTCGTCTGAGAGAGAGAACAAGTAAGAAACGACTTAGCTCTTATTCTAGATCTATTTATCTGTAAGTAGAGAAATATATAACTGTATTTTAAATATATCAAAAGTGCTGGTATCATCGTGTATCAAGGCTGTTGGTATCATGATATATCAAGACCGTTGGTATCATGGTGTATTAACAGTGTTGGTATCATGGTGTATTGAGTGTGTTAGTGTCATGGTGTATTAAGAGTGTTAGTATCATGGTGTATTAAGAGTGTTAGTATCATGATGTATTAAGAGTGTTAGTATCATGGTGTATTAAGAGTGTTAGTATCATGATGTATTAAGAGTGTTGGTATCATGGTGTATCAAGAGTGTTAGTATCATGGTGTATCAAGAGTTTTGGTATCATGGTGTATCAAGAGTGTTAGTATCATGGTGTATCAAGAGTGTTAGTATCATGGTGTATCAAGAGTGTTAGTATCATGGTGTATCAAGAGTGTTAGTATCATGGTGTATCAACAGTGTTAGTATCATGGTGTATCAAGAGTGTTGGCATCATGGTGTATCAAGAGTCTTGGTATCATGGTGTATCAAGAGTGTTAGTATCATGGTGTATCAAGAGTGTTAGTATCATGATGTATTAAGAGTGTTAGTAATATGATGTATTAAGAGTGTTAGTATCATGGTGTATCAAGAGTCATAGTATCATAGTGCATTAAGAGTGTTAGTATCATGGTCTATCAAGAGTGTTAGTATCAAGGTGTATCAACAGTGTTAGTGTCATGATGTATTAAGAGTGTTAGTATCATGGTGTATTAGGAGTGTTAGTATCATGGTGTATCAACAGTGTTAGTGTCATGATGTATTAAGAGTGTTAGCATCATGGTGTATTAACAGTGTTGGTATCATGGTGTATTGAGTGTGTTAGTGTCATGGTGTATTAAGAGTGTTAGTATCATTGTGTATTAAGAGTGTTAGTATCATGATGTATTAAGAGTGTTAGTATCATGGTGTATTAAGAGTGTTAGTATCATGATGTATTAAGAGTGTTGGTATCATGGTGTATCAAGAGTGTTAGTATCATGGTGTATCAAGAGTGTTGGTATCATGGTGTATCAAGAGTGTTAGTATCATGGTGTATCAAGAGTGTTAGTATCATGGTGTATCAAGAGTGTTAGTATCATGGTGTATCAAGAGTGTTAGTATCATGGTGTATCAACAGTGGTAGTATCATGGTGTATCAAGAGTGTTGGCATCATGGTGTATCAAGAGTCTTGGTATCATGGTGTATCAAGAGTGTTAGTATCATGGTGTATCAAGAGTGTTAGTATCATGATGTATTAGAGTGTTAGATATGTGTATTAAGAGTGTTAGTATCATGGTGTATCAAAGTAGTCATGGTGCATTAAGAGTGTTAGTATCATGGTCTATAAAGAGTGTTAGTATCAAGGTGTATCAACAGTGTTAGTGTCATGATGTATTAAGAGTGTTAGTATCATGGTGTATTAAGAGTGTTAGTATCATGGTGTATCAACAGTGTTAGTGTCATGATGTATTAAGAGTGTTAGCATCATGGTGTATTAAGAGTGTTGGTATCATGGTGTATCAACAGTGTTAGTGTCATGATGTATTAAGAGTGTTAGCATCATGGTGTATTAAGAGTGTTGGTATCATGGTGTATCAAGAGTGTTAGTATCATAGTGTATTAAGAGTGTTAGTATCATGGTGTATCAAGAGTCTTGGTATCATGGTGTATCAACAGTGTTAGTATCATGGTGTATCAACAGTGTTAGTATCATGGTGTATTAAGAGTGTTAGTATCATGGTGTATCAACAGTGTTAGTGTCATGATGTATTAAGAGTGTTAGCATCATGGTGTATTAAGAGTGTTGGTATCATGGTGTATTAAGAGTGTTAGTAATATGATGTATTAAGAGTGTTAGTATCATGGTGTATCAAGAGTGTTAGTATCATGGTGTATCAACAGTGTTAGTGTCATGATGTATTTAGAGTGTTAGTATCATGATGTATTAATAGTGTTGGTATCATGGTGTATCAAGAGTGTTAGTATCATGATGTATTAATAGTGTTGGTATCATGGTGTATCAAGAGTGTTAGTATCATGATGTATTAATAGTGTTGGTATCATGGTGTATCAAGAGCGTTAGTATAATGGTGTATTAAGAGTGTTAGTAATATGATGTATTAAGAGTGTTAGTATCATGGTGTATCAAGAGTGTTAGTATCATGGTGTATTAAGAGTGTCAGTATCATGGTGTATCAAGAGTCTTGGTATCATGGTGTATTAAGAGTGTTAGCATCATGGTGTATCAAGATTGTTAGTATCATGGTGTATCAAGAGTGTCAGTATCATGGTGTATCAAGAGTCTTGGTATCATGGTGTATTAAGAGTGTTAGCATCATGGTGTATCAAGAGTGTCAGTATCATGGTGTATCAAGAGTGTCAGTATCATGGTGTATCAAGATTGTTAGTATCATGGTGTATCAAGAGTGTCAGTATCATGGTGTATCAAGAGTGTCAGTATCATGGTGTATCAAGAGTGTCAGTATCATGGTGTATCAAGAGTGTCAGTATCATGGTGTATCAAGAGTGTCAGTATCATGGTGTATCAAGATTGTCAGTAGCATGGTGTATAAAGAGTGTCAGTATCATGGTGTATCAAGAGTGTCAGTATCATGGTGTATCAAGAGTGTCAGTATCATGGTGTATCAAGAGTGTCAGTATCATGGTGTATCAAGAGTGTCAGTATCATGGTGTATCAAGAGTGTCAGTATCATGGTGTATCAAGAGTTAGTATCATGGTGTATCAAGAGTGTTAGTATCATGGTGTATCAAGAGTGTCAGTATCATGGTGTATCAAGAGTGTCAGTATCATGGTGTATCAAGAGTGTCAGTATCATGGTGTATCAAGAGTGTCAGTATCATGGTGTATCAAGAGTTAGTATCATGGTGTATCAAGAGTGTTAGTATCATGGTGTATCAAGAGTGTCAGTATCATGGTGTATCAAGAGTGTTGGTATCATGGTGTATCAAGAGTTAGTATCATGGTGTATCAAGAGTGTTAGTATCATGGTGTATCAAGAGTGTCAGTATCATGGTGTATCAAGAGTGTTAGTATCATGGTGTATCAAGAGTCTTGGTATCATGGTGTATCAAGAGTGTTGGTATCATGGTGTATCAAGAGTTAGTATCATGGTGTATCAAGAGTGTTAGTATCATGGTGTATCAAGAGTGTTAGCATCATGGTGTATCAAGAGTGTTAGTATCATGGTGTATCAAGAGTGTTAGTATCATGGTGTATCAAGAGTCTTGGTATCATGGTGTATCAAGAGTGTTAGTATCATTGTGTATCAAGAGTTTGATTTGTCTATCTACTATAAATGTTTAAAGAGCAATTTTAATATTTAAGTTGACATTTTTAGTGTTGAAATTTTAATATTCTCGTATCACCGTTAAAATGTTTTTTTTTCTGTTTAAATCAAAGTTTTCAGGATTAATATTTTTTAAGTAAATGTTTATATAACTGTAGTAATTATTAAATTAATGTTTACCATAATTTTAAATATCTGAATCAATGAGTGAAGAGTTGAATGTTTTGAGATGTGTGAATGCCTCAGTGAATGAAGATCTGCATAAATATTTAATGTTTTTAAAGCTGTTTTAATGTTAATCAGCTTGGAGTTAGAATGTTTAACTAAATGTTGTAGAGTTGTGTCGTATAAACACTCCAAGAGTCGTGTGAATGTTTAGAGTGACGAAGTACGACTCTGTGCTTGTTAGAAACTAGCATGTGCTTGTTAGAAACTAGCACACGCTTGTTAGAAACTAGCACACGCTTGTTAGAAACTAGCTCATGCTTGTTAGAAACTAGCACATGTTTGTTAGAAACTAGCACACGCTTGTTAGAAATTAGCACAAGCTTGTTAGAAACTAGCACATGTCTGAAACTAGCACATGTAGCTGGGTATACCTACCTCATACCTGTTACCTATGACTACCGCTAAGGAAGCTGTGTCCGTAGATCAGCGCTGCCGCCTGGTGGCTATAGGCCTACCTTCAGCTCATCCCACAACTCGCTCAGCAGACAGCCTACAAGCCTACAGGCCTACGCTACGCCTCAGGAGAATATTATTCAAACCCAAATATCATTGATTATACACATTTTTTGTTTGAAACTAGCACGTGTTTGTTTTAAACTAGCATGTTTGTTAGAGACTAGCACATGTTTGTTAGAAACTAGCACATGTTAGAAACTAACACATGCTTGTTAGAAACTAGCACATGCTTGTTAGAAACTAGCACATGCTTGTTAGAAACTAGCACATGCTTGTTAGAAACTAGCACATGTCAACGGTCATACCACTAGCATGTGGTAGTTTCTAACAAACATGTGCTAGTTTCTGACAAGAATGTGCTAGTTTCTAACACGTGCTAGTTTCTAACAAACACGTGTTCGTTCGATCAGCGAAATTAAGCAACGTTGGGTTTGGTTAGTACTTGGATGGGTGACCGCCTGGGAACACCAAATGCTGTTGGCATAAATCTTTTCACCATGAGGCCTGATCTCAGACCGGGCCGCGGGGGCGCTGACCCCCGAAACCCTCTCCAGGTAAACTCTCTAGGTATGTTGTTAGAAACTAGCACATGTTTGTAAGAAACGAACACGTGTTTGTTAGAAACTAGCACGTGTTAGAAACTAGCACATTCTTGTCAGAAACTAGCACATGCTAGTGTGCTAGTGGGGGAGGGTGGGGTGATTGTGAGGGTCGGGTGGGGTTGTTGTGGGGGTGGGGGAGGATGGGGTGTGACCTGACGAGAAATGTTTTTAGAGTGGGAAGAAGCGAGTTTAACTGAGGCTTTCAAAAACCACCCCCACCCACACCCACACCCACACCCACACACAACACTCACACCCACACCCAACACTCACACACCCATACCCACACACCCACACCCACACCCACACCCACACCCACACCCACACCCACACACCCACACCCACACCCACACCCACACCCACACACCCACACCCACACACCCACACCCAACACTCACAAACCCACCCTACACCCAAACCTCCACCCTACACTCATACACCTCTCCGACAAACCTCCCTACCACCCACACACCCCATCACAAAAACACCCTACCAAAGCTCTTGCTTCACACACGGAGGGCCCGTGTTCGATTCCCGGCGGGGTGGAAACATTTCGACGTGTTTCCTTACACCGGTTGTCATGTTCACCTAGCAGCAAATAGGTACCTGGGTGTTAGTCGGCTGGTGTGGGTCGCATCCTGGGGGACGAGATTAAGGACCCCAATGGAAATAGGACAGACAGTCCTCGATGACGCACTGAATTTCTTGGGTTATCCTGGGTGGCAAACCCTCCGGGGTTAAAAATCCAAAGAAAATCTTATCTTGTCCACCCATATACCCATACACACACACACACACACACACACACACACACACACACACACACACACCACACCACACACACACACTACTATATATATCACAGACAATTTTATTAAAGAAATGGGGTGTACCGAGATACTAATTTAAATACAATAAGATAAAAGATTTTCTGATCAATTTCTAAGTGAGATCTCTGATGTATCTTAATGTAAGTGAAGAGTTAATGTTTGTAGAGCGTAGGTGGCGCTGTACCCGTAGGTGGCTCTGTACCCGTAGGTGGCGCTGTACCCGTAGGTGGCGCTGTACCCGTAGGTGGCTCTGTACCCGTAGGTGGCGCTGACGTAGGTGGCGCTGTACCCGTAGGTGGCGCTGTACCCGTAGGTGGCGCTGTACCCGTAGGTGGCGCTGTACCCGTAGGTGGCGCTGTACCCGTAGGTGGCGCTGTACCCGTAGGTGGCTCTGTACCCGTAGGTGGCGCTGTACCCGTAGGTGGCGCTGTACCCGTAGGTGGCTCTGTACCCGTAGGTGGCGCTGTACCCGTAGGTGGCGCTGTACCCGTAGGTGGCGCTGTACCCGTAGGTGGCGCTGTACCCGTAGGTGGCTCTGTACTCCTAGGTGGCGCTGTACCCGTAGGTGGTGCTGTACCCGTAGGTGGCGCTGTACCCGTAGGTGGCTCTGTACCCGTAGGTGGCGCTGTACCCGTAGGTGGCGCTGTACCCGTAGGTGGCGCTGTACCCGTAGGTGGCCTGTACCCGTAGGTGGCGCTGTACCCTAGGTGGCGCTGTACCCGTAGGTGGCGCTGTACCCGTAGGTGGCGCTGTACCCGTAGGTGGCGCTGTACCCGTAGGTGGCGCTGTACCCGTAGGTGGCGCTGTACCCGTAGGTGGCGCTGTACCCGTAGGTGGCGCTGTACCCGTAGGTGGCGCTGTACCCGTAGGTGGCGCTGTACCCGTAGGTGGCGCTGTACCCGTAGGTGGCGCTGTACCCGTAGGTGGCTCTGTACCCGTAGGTGGCGCTGTACCCGTAGGTGGCGCTGTACCCGTAGGTGGCGCTGTACCGTAGGTGGCGCTGTACCCGTAGGTGGCGCTGTACCCGTAGGTGGCGCTGTACCCGTAGGTGGCGCTGTACCCGTAGGTGGCGCTGTACCCGTAGGTGGCGCTGTACCCGTAGGTGGCGCTTACCCGTAGGTGGCGCTGTACCCGTAGGTGGCGCTGTACCCGTAGGTGGCTCTGTACCCGTAGGTGGCGCTGTACCCGTAGGTGGTGCTGTACCCGTAGGTGGCGCTGTACCCGTAGGTGGCTCTGTACCCGTAGGTGGCGCTGTACCGTAGGTGGGCTGTACCCGTAGGTGGCGCTGTACCCGTAGGTGGCCTGTACCCGTAGGTGGCGCTGTACCCTAGGTGGCGCTGTACCCGTAGGTGGCGCTGTACCCGTAGGTGGCGCTGTACCCGTAGGTGGCGCTGTACCCTAGGTGGCGCTGTACCCGTAGGTGGCGCTGTACCCGTAGGTGGCGCTGTACCCGTAGAGTGGCTGCTGTACCCGTAGGTGGCGCTGTACCCGTAGGTGGCGCTGTACCCGTAGGTGAGCGCTGTACCCGTAGGTGGCTCTGTACCCGTAGGTGGCGCTGTACCCGTAGGTGGCGCTGTACCCGTAGGTGACGTTGTACCCGTAGGTGGCCTGTACCCGTAGGTGGCGCTGTACCCGTAGGTGGCGCTGTACCCGTAGGTGGCGCTGTACCCGTAGGTGGCCTGTACCCGTAGGTGGCGCTGTACCCGTAGGTGGCGCTGTACCCGTAGGTGGCTCTGTACCCGTAGGTGGCGCTGTACCCGTAGGTGGCGCTGTACCCGTAGGTGGCGCTGTACCCGTAGGTAGCTCTGTACCTGTAGGTGGCACTGTACCCGTAGGTGGCGCTGTACCCGTAGGTGGCGCTGTACCCGTAGGTGGCGCTGTACCCGTAGGTGGCGCTGTACCCGTAGGTGGCGCTGTACCCGTAGGTGGCGCTGTACCCGTAGGTGGCGCTGTACCCGAGTCTGACTTCAACCTCTGATGATGAACGAACTGAAGAGAGAGAGAGAGAGAGAGAGAGAGAGAGAGAGAGAGAGAGAGAGAGAGAGAGAGAGAGAGAGAGAGAGAGAGGGCGTTGAGCTCCATCTCCAGGAAGACTAAGGTACTGAACACTGACTTCCTGACTGAGGGACTGATTACCTCGTCTTTCACTGTCTTCTCTGTATAGTTCTGCAAGGCTGGGGACTGACTACCTCATCTTCTACTGTTTTAGTTTATCTTTGATTCTTCATGACACAAGTTTGCTGACAGTGATCATCCCTCCCTCCTTCCCCTCTCTCTCTCTCTCTCTCTCTCTCTCTCTCTCTCTCTCTCTCTCCATGATACCTGGGAGGAATAGAAGTGTCAAGCCGCCGTTGATTTTCGGTGTGGGCGGGACTGTGGGCGTGTTTTCATCAGAGTGGGCGGTGTTGGGTGTCTGTAGATACCATCGGGCGGGAAGCATTTGTACGCCCACTAATCTACTAGTAATTAAAAGTCCAAGAGTGGGTTTGCTGGTAGAGAGTAGAGTGGGTGTGGGTGGTGGGTGTGGGTGGTGGTTGGAGGTACGAGGGTGGAATGTGGAGTGGGTGTGGGTGGAAGACAACAGAATGGGTGGATTATAAATGGGTTTACAGTGGATCGAGAGATGGAAAAAGGGTATCGTTGGGAGATGCAGGTATCCCCTGCGATCCTTACTCTAGTGTAGGTATATCCTGCGATCCTTACTCTAGTGTAGGTATCCCCTGCGATCCTTACTCTAGTGTAGGTATCCCCTGCTACTCTTATTCTAGTGTAGGTATCCCCTACGGTCCTTACGTTAGTGTAGGTATCCCCTATGATCCCTAATATAGTGTAGGTATCCCTGCTATATTTAGTGTAGGTATCCCTGCTATTCTTAATCTAGTGTAGGTATCCACGCGGTCTTTACTCTAGTGTAGGTATCCCCTGCGACCCTTACTTTAGTGTAGGTATCCCCTGCTATCCTTACTCTAGTGTAGGTATCCCCTCCGATCTTTACTTTAGTGTAGGTATCCCCTGCGATCCTTGCTCTAGTGTAGGTATCCCTGCGATCCTTACTCTATTATAGGTATCCCCTACGGTCCTTACTCTAGTGTAAGTATCCCTGCTATTCTTACTCTAGTGTAGGTATCCCCTGCTATCCTTACTTTAGTGTAGGTATCCCCTACGATCCTTACGCTAATGTAGGTATCCCCTACGATCCTTCTCTAGTGTAGGTATCCCTACGATCATTACTCTAGTGTAGGTATCCCCTACGACTATTATTCTAGTGTAGGTATCCCCTACTATCCTTACGTTAGTATAGGTATCCCTATGATCCTTAATCTAGTGTAGGTATCCCTGCGATCTTTAGTGTAGGTATCCCTGCGATTCTTAATCTAGTGTAGGTATCCCCTGCTATCTTTACTCTAGTGTAGGTATCCCCTGCGACCCTTACTCTAGTGTAGGTATCCCCTGCGACCCTTACTCTAGTGTAGGTATCCTTTACGATCCTTACTCTAGTGTAGGTATCCCCTGCGACCCTTACTCTAGTGTAGGTATACTCCACGATCCTTAATCTAGTGTATCCCTCACGATCCTTAACTCTAGTGTAGGTAACCCCACGATCCTTACTCGATTGTAGGTATCCCCCTCGGCACTTAACTCTAGTGCAGGTATCCCAAACGATACTTAACTCTAGTGCAGGTATCCCAAACGATACTTAACTCTAATGTAGGTATCCCCACGATCCTTAACACTAGTGTAGTATCCCATGATTCTTAACTCTAGTGTAGGTATCCCCTGCGATCCTTACTCTAGTGTAGGTATCCCCTGCGACCCTTACTCAAGTGTAGGTATCCCCTACGATCCTTACTCTAGTGTAGGTATCCCCCACGATCCTTAACTCTAGTGTAGGTATCCCCACGATCCTTACTCGATTGTAGGTATCCCCCACGTCACTTAACTCTAGTGCAGGTATCCCAAACTATTCTTAACTCTAGTGTAGGTATCCCCACGATACCTAACTCTAGTGTAGGCATCCCCTGCGACCCTTACTCTAGTGTAGGTATCCCCTACGATCCTTACTCTAGTGTGGGTATCCCCTACGATACTTAACACTAGTGTAGTATCCCATGATTCTTAACTCTAGTGTAGGTATCCCCCACGATACCTAAGTCTAGTGTAGGCATCCCCCACGATACTAAACTCTAGTATAGGTATCCTCCACACTACCTGCTCTAAATAGCGTCGGTATCCCCAACCAAGCTCCCTTCCCATACCCAGGGTATGATACTACGCCCAACCCCCCAGGGGCACGATACCCCTCCCCAGGATAATGTGATAATACTCAGTGCAATGTAACGATATTACTCTCTCACGACTTGACAGTCACTCCCTTCTTTCTCTCTCTCTCTCTCTCTCTCTCTCTCTCTCTCTCTCTCTCTCCTCTCTCTCTCTCTCTCTCTCTCTCTCTCTCTCTCTTTCTCACTCTCTCTCTCTCTCAGTTACCGTATTTTAGCAGCAAATAACAATGACAATATCTAATAGGTACGATAACCCCAGTTCTTTGGTACGATAACCAAAATTCTGAGGTACAATAACCACAATTCTGAGGTACAATAACCACAATTCTGAGGTACAATAACCACAATTCTGAGGTACAATAACCACAACTCTGGGGTTCAGTAACCACAACTCTGTGGTACATTGTTGGCACATCAACAGCATCTGGATGGTACGATCATCAACACTACATGGTACGATACCTCTTGTACTGCCTCCATAATAATAATAATTTATAATTAATAATTTTATTATTATTATTGTCATTATTATTATTATTATTATTATTATTATTATTATTATTATTATTATTATTATTATTATTATTATTATTATTATTATTATTATTATTATTATTATTATTATGTACAAAAATCTGTGTTAATGCAACACGGCGGAAAAGGGAAATCACACAACTTTATCCCTTACGTAAGTAGAGGAAGGCTCCACTTCCTTGACACAAGAGCCCTTCACTAGCCCTCATGACGTCGAACCTGCCTAAACTTTTAGCAACCCATTAAACAAGCCACTGAGAGACCCATTTAACCCATCTTTTTTTTTAAACCCCCAAATGGAACAATCTTGTGTTTCTCGTGACCCCAGCATCCAGGGCACACCTGAAGCATCTTATCTGCAGACCAGGGCAGGGCCGGAGATGAAGGGGGCGGGGCCTAATTTGGGAAGGGGGCGTGGCGTAATTTGCTGAGGGGGCGTGTCCACTACCCTCTACGTAATTGAGGTAAGTGGCTTGTGCGAGGACCACTAAAGTGGGGGGTTTAAGTGGCTGGGGGAGGTGTGGGAAAATAGTTATGGTGTGTGTGTGTGTGTGTGTGTGTGTGTACTCACCTAATTGTACTCACCTAATTGTGGTTGCAGGGGTCGAGACTCAGCTCCTGGCCCCGCCTCTTCGCTGTCCGCTACTGAGTCTCTGCTCTCCCTGCTCCATGAGCTTTATCATACCTTGTCTTAAAACTATGTATGGTTCCTGCCTCCACTGTATCTTTCTCTAGACTATTCCACTTCCTGACTACTCTGTGGCTGAAGAAATGCTTCCTAACATCCCTTTGACTCATCTGAGTCTTCAGCTTCCAGTTGTGTCCCCTTGTTTCTGTGTTCCCTCTCTGGAACATCCTGTCACTGTCTACCTTGTCGATTCCCCGCAGTATTTTGTATGTCGTTATCATGTCTCCTCTGACCCTTCTTTCCTCCAGTGTTGTTAGTCCTATTTCCCTCAGCCTTTCTTCATAGGACAGACCCCTGAGTTGTGGAACTAACCTTGTCGCAAACCTTTGCAGAGAGGGCACGATCTGAGAGGGAACGAAAAAAATAGAAAGTGAGAAGTAGTGGGCTGGAGGAGAAGGGAAAGAATATGATGGGGAAGAGTACGGAGTAATTAATGTATTTGAGAGTACACGGAGAAAGACATGTACTCTAGACTCTGGTTGTGGGGAACATGGGTGAACGATGCTGTATCATGGGTGACAAGATGCTGTATCATGGGTGAGTGAAATACAGCGTGAGTAGGCTTTGTTTACATTCACGGGAAGACTATGGTAAAGTTTAAATCAGTTACACCGTACGCCTTCCTGTCCTCCTGCCTACATACCTTCCTGCCTGCCTGCCTCTTTGCCTATCTTTTTGCCTGTCTGACTGCCTGCCTACCTGTCTGCCTACCTGCCTGCCTGCGTACCTAACTGCCTACTGTCCCGCCTGCCTTGCTATCATTCCTTCACTACAAGCACACGTCATCCACACAACAGTCGTAGCCCCCGGAACATACCATCTCCTGATACTCCAGGCGAGTTTTAAACCAGGTATGACCACGGTTTATTGCCAATTAAACTTCACCGATAGTCTCATCGACCTATCAGAAGTTGAGAAATTTACTCTCACGAGTTGTGCCCATCCCCATTCTTACAAGGACAGATAATTTGTCCGTGGCTACCAGAACATCAAGGACGGGAGGGCTGGTGCCTTGATGCTAATAAATGCTCTTGATTCAAAGAATTATTATTATTATTAGTGGTGGTAGCAGTAGCAGTAGTAGAAGTAGTAGTAATAGTAGTACAGTAGTAGTAGTAGTAGTAGTAGTAGTAGTAGTATAGTAGTAGTAGTAGTAGTAGTAGTAGTAGTAGTAGTAGTAGTATCAGTAGTAGATTCACGTTATAATAATAAACAAAGCTAGAACGCTGAAGGAAAGACACTGAAGAACAAACTGCCACTGAGAGAACGTTTAGTTCTGTGTAGAGCGAAACGTTGCTCCCCATCAAAGCTTGCTATGCATACTTTTCTCTCGGCATAACGCAGTTACAGCAGATGTAGAAGGAAAAGTAGAAACAGGCATAAGTAGCAAGAAGGTAGAATATAGGAGGAACAGTAAAAAGTAACAGGAACACGAAGAAAAAGGAACGGTCTGAGTGGTGTCAGCAGGTAGCAGTTTGTATGATACGAGGCAGAGGCGGTAGAAAGAAGAAAGGAATAGTAGAAAGAAGCAGAAATAGCAGCAACAGTAATAATTAGGAGAAGCTGAAGTAGCAAGGAGCAGCAGTAGCAAGGAGCATCAGTAGCAGTAAGCAGCAGTAAGCTAGGTGGGTCCAGTCCAAGTAAGCAGCAAGACAAGGTGGCGACTCCACCCAGAACAGCAACCACCAGGTGTTTCTGGCACCTGAACCTGCACCTGTGTCTGCACCTGTGTATTGAACCTGAGTCTGCACCTGTGCCTGCACCTGTGTCTTAAACCTGAGGCTGCACCAGTGTCTTAAACCTGAGTCTGCACCTGTGTCTCTACCTATGTGCTTGCGTACAGACCTGAAACTGGAACGTGACTTAGAACTGCTGGAATGTGGCTTAGACCTACTGGAACGAGACATAGAACTACTGGAACGTGACTTAGAACTACTGGAACGAGACACAGAGCTGCTGGTAGAAGTTCTGCAACGAGACGTAGAACCGCTGGAATGTTCCCAGTTCATGGTTCAAGTTCTGTCAAGTGTATAACGAAGAACGTTTGGTCTCGAAACTTTCCTGTCCTTTTCTTGAGCATCGAGAAAGAGAACAGCTGTAATAATAATAATAATAATAATAATAATAATAATAATAATAATAATAATAATAATAATAATATAATAATAATAATAATAATAATCGTAACAATAATAATAATATGACTGACGAAGCGGATCGGGTTCACAGGCTGGAGGATAACATGGATTCTAATCCATCTGATTTCTGGCTCCACTAAAACTAGTTTTTCTTCATTTTTTATGTAGCAGTAAGTTACGGGGGGATCAGTAATGTCCATTGATTTAGAAATTAAGAAGAACAGACGCTCGTATCATCTGGTCACTATATAGGTAAATGATCTTGAGGGTTGAGGTGGACATTGGGAGGATTTTGTGTTGTGGTGGGGTTGTGTGAGTGTTGTGAGTAGTTGTTTGCCCTTACATCTGAGATGTGTGAAGGCTGTGAGCAGATGTGCCCTTACACCTGAGATACGTGTCCTCACATCCGAGATGTGTGTCCTCACATCTGAGATATGTGTCCTCACTTCTGAGATATGTGTCTTCACATCCGAGATATGTGTCCTCACTTCTGAGATATGTGTCCTCACATCCGAGATATGTGTCCTCACTTCTGAGATATGTGTCCTCACATCCGAGATATGTGTCCTCACTTCTGAGATATGTAAAGGTTGCGAGCAGATGCTTGTCTCCCACATCTGAGTTATGTGAATGCTGTGAGCAGATATGTGTCTTCACATCTGAGATATGTGTCCTCACATCTGAGACATGTGAAGGTTGAGAGCAGATGTTTGCTCTCACATCTGAGATGTGTGAATGTTGTGAGCTGATGTGTGTTCCCAACACTCTTGCCTCACAAGTTATGGACCTGCCTCACTCCAACAGTTAAAAACAGAAATTTCTTAACAGCACATTCAGAATGGTGGTAAACAGTAGACGTAGATGTCTAGTAGATGTAAACTCTTGCCCTTCCGTCTCGATGACTGTCCTCGAGATGGTTAACGTGGTTGGTTGGCTAACGGGGTTTAAAGCCTACCGTCTACAAGAGAGATTAAACTCTCAGCATGTATACACTGAGAGATACATCCACCTATCGATGTATATCTTCCTGATGTGTTCCACTATCATCTAAACTCAGTTTTGTAAAATGTGACCAAGCGGTAGCAACAACAATTTTCTAAAAAAAAAAAAAAATACTGAGAAGATAATTTTGAAATTGGGAGAGAAATTAGTCTGATACGAGGAAAAATATCACGCGGGCAGGAATTGACCTTCACACCACAGCTTCATTCTGGCGAGAAGAAAAGTAGGACAACCAGGGAAGCGGCCAGGAGAAGCGGGCTGTCAGGGGGCAGTCAGGGGGCAGTCAGGAAGGGGATAATCAGGGGGAACGGTCATCGAGAGGGCAATGGGCAATCATTAACGATAAGTATCATAAATTGGGATGAGCGTACATGAGTTTGGGATGGATGAGAGGAGCGTGCATAGGATGTGGGATAGATGGAACGAGCGTGCATGGGGTATAAGACAGATGGGACGGGCATACACAGGGTGTGGGATAGACAGGTGTGAGAATATACTGGGGTCCGCCCTCTACTTCCCTTCCCACCGTCTTATACTCTTGTTTACTTCATCAATTCAGCAACTGCCTTCGTTTTAGCTTCTTTTTTTTTCCCCTTTCCCTTCTCTCATCTCTATACCTTATTTTAACCGGTTCTAGCCAAGCTAGGGCAGCTGCACTTAGCCTCCCGCAAGTGCCAATTACCACCTGACGAACGATCACCCGGCACATCATCAACCTGAGGCGCCGTCCGTGATCCGTCTCGATACACACGCGCGTCAAGTAATTTTGGTTGCAGCTGAGCCCCTCTTAAGCAGCTCCATTGTGAATCTATCTGGGATAAATCCATCGTATTACAGGGGAGCAGCGGCGATTACGCCGGAGATTAACTTGTTATCTCATTAATTTAGTATTCAATAATCAAACAGTAGAGGCTTCTGGCTCTGTGATAGGCGAAATTTGCCCCTCAGAAACCAACATTTGCATAAACAAGACCTATCTCGTGTTCTCCAGTCGATCTTTCAAACACTGACGCTACAGATTAATTAGGACTAATAACATAGACATTTGCATATTGAATATCCGGTACCATAAAAAGTAAATAAAGTACATGAATTTTTGAATACATATAAAAAATGAAAAGTACGATTTGTTAGGAGTGCTAATGGTATTTCCATCTTCGCTGGAATTAATTGAATATGCAAATTTTACTTTCTCAAAATGATGGGTTTCAGTATTAATTGGAGGTGAAATGGAAGGTAGAGGATCCTCTGGAACACAGGTTCACAGCTTCTGGTCTACCTGTCAACACCCTAGGTGTTGTATAACACTCCAGGTGTTGTATGACACTCCAGGTGTTGTATAACACTCCAGGTGTTGTATGACACTCCAGGTGTTATATGACAGTACTGATATATACACTGACAAGTAAGTTAGTTAATGGGACGTGGTATGCGGTTTATGGGATTTTGTTGAGATGATCTTTCGACCTCCAGGACCTTTATTAAATTTCACGGAGATGAGTAGAGAGAATGTATGTAGCTGAGAGACGTGAGGTGTATGGGACGAGTCATGTCACCTCCAGTAATGTCAAGTGGAAACTTCGAAATGAGTTGGTAAACTTTCTTCAGTACCTGAAGCTGTGTAATAGCAGTGCAAAATCCAGTGAGAATAAATTCGGTCAGTATTTCAGAAATCAAGACAGGTAGTAGGTTGGTAGACAGCAACCACCCAGGGAGGTACTACCGTCCTATGGTAGTAGGTTGGTAGACAGCAACCACCCAGGGAGGTACTACCTTCCTGTGGTAGTAGGTTGGTAGACAGCAACCACCCAGTGAGGTACTACCGTCCTGTGGTAGTAGGTTGGTAGACAGCAACCACCCAGGGAGGTACTACCGTCCTGTGGTAGTAGGTTGGTAGACAGCAACCACCCAGTGAGGTACTACCGTCCTGTGGTAGTAGGTTGGTAGACAGCAACCACCCAGGAGGTACTACCTTCCTGTGGTAGTAGGTTGGTAGACAGCAACCACCCAGTGAGGTACTACCGTCCTGTGGTAGTAGGTTGGTAGACAGCAACCACCCAGGGAGGTACTACCGTCCTGTGGTAGTAGGTTGGTAGACAGCAACCACCCAGTGAGGTACTACCGTCCTGTGGTAGTAGGTTGGTAGACAGCAACCACCCAGTGAGGTACTACCGTCCTGTGGTAGTAGGTTGGTAGACAGCAACCACCCAGTGAGGTACTACCGTCCTGTGGTAGTAGGTTGGTAGACAGCAACCACCCAGTGAGGTACTACCGTCCTGTGGTAGTAGGTTGGTAGACAGCAACCACCCAGGAGGTACTACCGTCCTGTGGTAGTAGGTTGGTAGACAGCAACCACCCAGGGGTACTACCGTCCTGTGGTAGTAGGTTGGTAGACAGCAACCCCCAGGGAGGTACTACCGTCCTGTGGTAGTAGGTTGGCAGACAGCAACCACCAGGGAGGTACTACCGTCCTGTGGTAGTAGGTTGGTAGACAGCAACCACCCAGGGAGGTACTACCGTCCTGTGGTAGTGGTTGGCAGACAACAACCACCCAGGAGGTACTACGTCCTGTGGTAGTAGGTTGGTAGACAGAACCCCCAGGAGGTACTACCGTCCTGTGGTAGTAGGTTGGTAGACAGAACCCCCAGGAGGTACTACCGTCCTGTGGTAGTAGGTTGGTAGACAGCAACCACCCAGGAGGTACTACCGTCCTGTGGTAGTAGGTTGGTAGACAGCAACCACCCAGGAGAGGTACTACCTGTCCTGTGGTAGTAGGTTGGTAGACACAACCACCCAGGAGGTACTACCGTCCTGTGGTAGTAGGTTGGTAGACAGCAACCACCCAGGGAGGTACTACCGTCCTGTGGTAGTAGGTTGGTAGACAACAACCACCCAGGAGGTACTACCGTCCTGTGGTAGTAGGTTGGTAGACAACAACACCGTCCTGTGGTAGTAGGTTGGAGCAGCAACCCGGAGTACTACCGTCCTGTGGTAGTAGGTTGGTAGACAACAACCACCCAGGAGGTACTACCGTCCTGTGGTAGTAGGTTGGTAGAAGCAACCACCCAGGGAGGTACTACCGTCCTGTGGTAGTAGGTTGGTAGACAGCAACCACCCAGGAGGTACTACCGTCCTGTGGTAGTAGGTTGGTAGACAACTACCCAGGGAGGTACTACCGTCCTGTGGTAGTAGGTTGGTAGACAGCAACCACCCAGAGAGGTACTACCGTCCTGTGGTAGTAGGTTGGTAAACAGCAACCACCCAGGGAAGTACTACCGTCCTGTGGTAGTAGGTTGGTAGACAGCAACCACCCAGGGAGGTACTACCGTCCTGTGGTAGTAGGTTGTTAGACAGCAACCACCCAGGAGGTACTACCGTCCTGTGGTAGTAGGTTGGTAGACACAACCACCCAGGAGGTACTACCGTCCTGTGGTAGTAGGTTGGTAGACAGCAACCACCCAGAGAGGTACTACCGTCCTGTGGTAGTAGGTTGGTAAACAGCAATTACCCAGGGAAGTACTACCGTCCTGTGGTAGTTGGTTGGTAGACAGCAACCGCCCAGGGAGGTACTACCGTCCTGTGGTAGTTGGTTGGTAGACAGCAACCACCCAGAGAGGTACTACCGTCCTGTGGTAGTAGGTTGGTAGACAGCAACCGCCCAGGAGGTACTACCGTCCTGTGGTAGTAGGTTGGTAGACAGCAACCGCCCAGGGAGTTACTACCGTCCTGTGGTAGTAGGTTGGTAGACAGCAACCACCCAGAGAGGTACTACCGTCCTGTGGTAGTAGGTTGGTAGACAACAACCACCCAGGGGGTACTACCGTCCTGTGGTAGTAGGTTGGTAGACAGCAACCGCCCAGGGAGGTACTACGTCCTGTGGTAGTAGGTTGGTAGACAGCAACCACCCAGGAGGTACTACCGTCCTGGGTAGTAGGTTGGTAGACAGCAACCACCAGGGAGGTACTACCGTCCTGTGGTAGTAGGTTGGTAGACAACAACCACCCAGAGAGGTACTATCGTCCTGTCGAGAGGTTGGTAGACTGTAACCGCCCAAGAGTACTACCGTCCTGTGGAGAGGTTGTAGACAGAACTGCTAGGAGGTACTAGTCCTGTCTGTAGGTGTGACAACAACCACCCAGATCTAGTCCGCAAGGAGTGTAAAACGAAATCCTGTAATTGTTTTACTGATGGTAGGATTGCTGGTGCGTTTCTGTCTCATAAACATGCAAGATTTCAGGTACGCTCATACTACTACACTTATCACACTACACATTTAGTACAGCATATATATATATATACACACTCCTCTAGCTTTCTTCATTTTCTTATAGTTTTATGTTCTGTTTATTTCTCTTGTCTCCAAGGGAAAGTGTAACAGAATTCTTCCTCCGTAAGCCGTGCCGGGAGCAAGGGGCTAGTAACCTCTTCTCCTGTATACATTACTAAAGTTGAAAAGAGAAATTTTTGTTTTTCTTTTGGGCCACCCTGCCTCGGTGGGACACGGCCGGTGCGTTGAAAGAAGAACACACACTCTACACACACACACACACACACACACACACACACACTCACACTCATCACTCACACACACACACACACACACACACAAATATATATATATATATATATATATATATATATATATATATATATATATATATATATATATATATAAAGTCTTCCTTCTTTCTAATCAAATTATTATTATTATTATTATTATTATTATTATTATTATTAATATTATTAATATTATTAACAATATTATTACTACTACTACTACTAATAATAATAATAATACTATTATTACTAATACTAATACTACTACTACTACTACTACTACTACTACTAATACTACTACTACTTCTACTACTACTACTACTATTACTACTACTACTACTACTACTATTGAGAAAATCAGGAAAACATCATTTGCACATTCCACTCAATGTCTTGGGAAGAAGTGTGTAGTGTAACAAGTGTGTAGTGTAACAAGTGTGTAGTGTAACAAGTGTGTGTAGTGTAACAAGTGTGTAGTGTAACAAGTGTGTAGTGTAACAAGTGTGTAGTGTAACTAGTGTGTAGTGTAAGTAGTACAAGTGTGTAGTGTAACAAGTTAAAAGTGTGTAGTGTAACAAGTGTGTAGTGTAACAAGTGTGTAGTGTAACAAGTAGTGTAGTAGTAACAAGTGTGAGTGTAACAAGTGTGTAGTGTAACAGGTGTGTAGTGTAGCAATGTGTAGTGTAACAAGTGTGTGAGTGTAACAAGTGTGTAGTGTAACAAGTGTGTAGTGTAACAAGTGTGTAGTGTAACAGTGTGTAGTGTAACAAGTGTGTAGTGTAACATGTAGTGTACAAGTGTAGTGTAACAAGTGTGTAGTGTAACAATGTGTAGTGTAACAAGTGTGTAGTGTAACAAGTGTGTAGTGTAACAAGTGTGTAGTGTAACAAGTGTGTAGTGTATAACAAGTGTGTAGTGTAACAGGTGTGTAGTGTAACAGTGTGTAGTAACAAGTGTGTAGTGTATGTGTAGTGTAACAAGTGTGTAGTGTAACAGAAGTGTGTAGTGTAACAGTGTGTAGTGTAACAAGTGTGTAGTGTAACAAGTGTGTAGTGTAACAAGTGTGTAGTGTAACAAGTGTGTAGTGTAACAAGTGTGTAGTGTAACAAGTGTGTAGTGTAACAAGTGTGTAGTGTAACAAGTGTGTAGTGTAACAAGTGTGTAGTGTAACAAGTGTGTAGTGTAAGTAGTGTGTAGTGTAACAAGTGTGTAGTGTAACAAGTGTGTAGTGTAACAAGTGTGTAGTGTAACAAGTGTGTAGTGTAACAAGTGTGTAGTACAAGTGTGTAGTGTAAAAGTGTGTAGTGTAACAAGTGTGTGTAAGTGTAAAAGTGTGTAGTAGTAACAAGTGTGTAGTGTAAGAGTGTGTAGTGTAAGAGTGTGTAGTGTAAGAGTGTGTAGTGTAAGAGTGTGTAGTGTAAGAGTGTGTAGTGTAAGAGTGTGTAGTGTAAGAGTGTGTAGTGTAAGAGTGTGTAGTGTAAGAGTGTGTAGTGTAACGAGTGTGTAGTGTAACAAGTGTGTAGTGTAAGTAGTGTGTGTAACAAGTGTGTAGTGTAAAGTGTGTAGGTAACAAGTGTGTATGTAACAAGTGTGTAGTGTACAGTGTGTAGTGTAAAGTGTGTAGTGTAACAAGTGTGTAGTGTAAGAAGTGTGTATGTAACAAGTGTGTAGTGTAACAGTGTGTAGTGTAACAAGTGTGTAGTGTAAAGTGTGTAGGTAACAATGTGTAGTGTAAGTAGTGTGTAGTGTAACAAGTGTGTAGTGTAACAAGTGTGTGTAGTGTAACAGTAGTGTGTAGTGTAACAAGTGTGTAGTGTAAAGTGTGTAGTGTAACAAGTGTGTAGTGTAAAAGTGTGTATGTAACAAGTGTGTAGTGTAAGTAGTGTGTAGTGTAACAAGTGTGTAGTGTAAGTATGTGTAGTAACAAGTGTGTAGTGTAAATGTGTAGTGTAACAGTGTAGTTAACAAGTGTGTAGTGTAACAAGTGTGTAGTGTAACAAGTGTGTAGTGTAATAGTGTGTAGTGTAACAAGTGTGTAGTGTAAAGTGTATGTACAGTGTGTAGTAAAGTGTGTAGTGTAAAGTGTGTAGTGTAACAAGTGTGTAGTGTAACAAGTATGTGTAGTGTAACAAGTGTGTAGTGTAACAAGTGTGTAGTGTAACAAGTGTGTAGTGTAAGTAGTGTGTAGTGTAACAAGTGTGTAGTGTAACAAGTGTGTAGTGTAACAAGTGTGTAGTGTAACAAGTGTGTAGTGTAAGTAGTGTGTAGTGTAACAAGTGTGTAGTGTAACAAGTGTGTAGTGTAACAAGTGTGTAGTGTAACAAGTGTGTAGTGTAACAAGTGTGTAGTGTAACAAGTGTGTAGTGTAACAAGTGTGTAGTGTAAAGTGTAGGTCAAGTGTGTAGTGTAACAAGTGTGTAGTGTAACAGTGTGTAGTGAACAAGTGTGTAGTGTAACAGTGTGTATGTAACAAGTGTGTAGTGTAAGCAGTGGTAGGTAACAAGTGTGTAGTGTAACAGTGTGAGTGTCAAATGTGTAGTGTAACAGTGTTAGTTAACGAGTAGTGTAAGTTAACGTGTGTAGTGTAACGAGTGTGATGTAACAATGTGTAGTGTAACAGTGTAGTCAAGTGTGTAGTGTAACAAGTGTGTAGTGTAACAAGTGTGTAGTGTAACAAGTGTGTAGTGTAACAAGTGTGTAGTGTAACAAGTGTTGGTGATTAAGGGTCGCCTGGGAGCGGCAGACACGAGACACTACACATGCAGATGTATTGATAACACTGGCTTAACCCAGCCTCATTAATCCACAGCAGAGTTATTAGGTGATAAAGCCCTCTTATAGGTTCTTAAAGTGCGTGTACCACCGCGGCCACTCCAGGAATTTATAGGTCATGGAAGGACTTGAGGGATGGAGGAGGAGGAAGGGGAGGGAAGGAGGGGAAGGGAGGGGGAGAGGGGAGGAGGGAGGAGGAGTGTATGTTGTGTGTGTGTGTGTGTGGTGTGTGTGTGTGTGTGTCTGTGTGTGTGTTTGTGCGTACTTGCCTGCGTGCCTGCCTGCATGCGCGCTGATATACACTATGCATATTAATCAAGCATATATTTATTCCCTGTTACTGCATCGCTGTTAAGATCCTTCCGGGTTTAACGCTCAAGATAATAATAATAATAATAATAATAATAATAATAAAAATAATAATAATAATAATAATAATAATAATAATAATAATAATAATAACATTCATTTATTACGTCTAATTAGTCATGAAGAAATTTCCTTCATGTTCTTCCCTAATGTTCTCCCTTAATGTTCTCACTTCATGTTCTTCCTTAATGATCTCCCTTCATGTTCTTCCTTAATGTTCTCCCTTCATGTTCTTCCTTGATTCTCTCCCTTCATGTTCTTCCTTGATTCTCTCCCTTCATGTTCTTCCTTGATTCTCTCCCAAGGATTTTACGATACATTAAGCGTAGATCGAGACGTTTGCTCCCTTAGAAACATAAATACTACTGGATGACTCTACAGGTTAGTCACAGCTTCAGGGAAACAGTGTAATATGTGCACACAGAACCCACACACGGGATACACTTACGTCGACCTTGTGGTCCGTGTAGGTCCATTAACTAGTCACACACTAACACACGAAGGTAAGGAAGCCAGTATACGTTCCAGTCACGGTATTGTGTTTTTTTTTTTTTGGTTCCTTAGTGTATTATATATTTTTATATAAAGAAACGTCCATTGTTATTCCGAGCATTTGGTCGAAACTAACGAAATCTCAGTCGTGAAATCTCAGAATTTCGTAAATCGTCAGAGTGACGTTTAAAATGTCGAAGATTGTAAATAGTTGCATTATGTAAGGTACGAAATTTAATCGTTGTTCAGTGGTTATAAGTTCATTTTTAAGGTTGCCCGAAATGCTCCGTATAACCAGGGGCTTTTTAATGTAACAGGTTGTACAGGTCAGTTAATCCGAGGTCTGCTGTTTACTGTATTTTATGGAAATAAAGTATATCACTGTCACACACGTACACACACACACACACACACACAGGACTGACTCACCCCCAACACACAACTAGGTAGACACACACACACACACACATACACACACACACACACACACACACACACACACACACACACATTTTTCATTAATAAGACGAAGTAATGAAATATTTGTATATGTCGCCTGTGTGATGGAAGTAATTCTCTTAATTACAGGTTGAGTACCGGCCTCTCCTTCCTTCCTTCTTGAGACCTTCTCTTTCCTCTCCCCTCCTCTCACTTGAAATCTTCAAGGGTAAACTCTCCTGCCACGTTCCTGCATAGTGGGGTTTGCATATTTAATCGCCTAGTTAATGGTTGGGTGATTAGAAGCGGTCATAGAGGTTGATGAAGGTTGAGGCACAACTCCGAGTCCCTGATGAGAGGATTTCTTCCTGTGGGAGGCTGGTTGAAGCGTCTCCAGAGTTACTGCAGGGTGATTTAGATGACTGTTACGATGGTGGGGAGGAAGAGGAGGGGGAGGAAGAGAAGGAGGGGGAGGAGGAAGGGGAGGAGGAGGAGGGGAGGAGGAGGAGGGGAGGAGGATGGGAGGAGGAGGAGGAGGGAGGAAGGGATGAGGAGGCTAGATAAGACTGTAAATTAATGTTGCACCTCCTCCTGCCCTCTTACTCTTCCTTAATCACTCTCTTCTTTTTTTCCCATTTATCCTCTCTATCCCTCTCCCTTAACCCTTCTTCCTTTCTCCTACACCCCCACCCCTGTCCCAACCTCTCAGTTGCCTGTAGGTTACATGTAGATTGTACTGGCGGGGGCCACCGCCCCCCGTGACCAGGTCCTAGACTATGCCTCCCAGTTGCTAACCTGATCCACCAGGATGCTGGTGCCGGCTGCACTCAGACCTACATATGCATCACGAAGTAATGGAGGTAGGCTCCATACACAGTTATATGTAAAGGTATGACAGAGCCCACGAAGCTAGGAGGTGGTTCAATCCCCGGTAAGGGTGGAAACATTAGGACGTGTTTCCATAAGACACCTGCTGTCCCTGTTTACCTACCATTAAAATAGGTACCTGGTTGTCAGTCGACTGGTGTGGGTCGCATCCTGGGGATAAAATTGACCTAATTTGCCCGAAATGCTATGCATAACTAGGGACTTTCTATATAGTAGTATGTTATTGATGTCAGCTAGGCCTGTATACCTTGTACATGTACTTGTAGAAATAAAGATATTATATTATTATTATTATTATTATTATTATTATTATTATTATTATTATTATTATTATTATAGGGTGCAGATTTGGTGCCAATCCCTTCAGAATTGTCCCCTTTTCCTCTCATCCTAAATCCATAACTACACGCTTCCCTTTACCCAGTGCTTTCACCCCTTACCCAACCCCCTTACACCTTCGTCCACTTACCGTAACCCTCACCCCAATGCCCCTTACCCCTCACGCCTTGCCCCCTCACCCCCAGTTCGTGAAAAAGATCCGGGCCTAGAGGAGGGCGGACATACCCCGGTTAACAGTGAATCAGACGAGACACTGCAAAACTAATTGCTCTGAGTGGCTAATATGTAATTAGGAATCGAAGAAGCTAGGTTAATAATATAGCAGGTTAATTAGATATGCTACACTAGATACTCTTTCTAGAAGAGGAGAGATGGGTTGGTGAGGGGGAAAGAGGTGCGTTGATGATGGGAATTTGAGCTAGTGTGATGTAGGTCATCTGTGTCATGTCAGGTCACAAGAAGGACCTGTCTAGCAATTGCTAATCTGCCCCACACTGGCCATGTCACAGAGATATTAAAATCGTGGGAATCCCAGGAGGGAACACCAGTGTTCTGGGCTCTCAGATCTCAGAGAGAGAGAGAGAGAGAGAGCAGTGAGTATATGACAACATAAGCCGTCGGAATCAGCTAAGAGTAGACCCTGGACGCAGCTCTTGCTGGAGAGAAGACCCTGGAGTGAGCCGGAGGCTGTGTTGGAGGACCTTGGAGAGATAGCTGTTCCCAGGTCTTGGGACCTGTGGCTACAGATTGACTGAGTTCCTGGAAGTGAACTGTCCTACCTACATAATGTGTACGTTTATATTCAATTTCGTCACCAAATTGTATTCCTTGACTCACTGAAGTGTGCAGCCACACTCAAAATTTTCGTAACTCGTTTGTTTGTCTGTATTTTCGTTCCCTTAACCGTTCGTATTTCCGTTCCGTTAACAGGACGTATTTTGGTTCCATTAACAGTTTGTACTCTCGTTCCGTTAACCGGTCGTATTTTCGTTGGAACAAACAGCCGAAAGCGCTGTCTTGTTTCTTACTGGAGACCTGATGGGCGGTGGACACTCAGACTGGTCACTAACGGTAGTGGAAACACTCAGATGATTTGGGAGGAGAGAAGAAGGGAGAGGAGAGTGGTAGGGTAGAAGAGAGGGGAAGGACAGAGAGAGAGAGAGAGAGAGGAATATATATATATATATATATATATATATATATATATATATATATATATATATATATATATATATATATATATATATTCTGTGTGTGTGTGTGTGTGTGTATTTGATGGCCACCCACGGATACAAAGAGGCAGTCAATCAGTGTTGCCAACATGGTAAGCAGTGTGTGCTTAAAGCATAAAAATGGTACTTTGCACCTTCTCTCATTACTGATAAATGAACTCTGCCTAATTTGGACCTAATTACAGGCACGGCTTTTATTGTCAGTCGCGGCACTAGTCTTGGTTTATGTGAAGGTGACTCTTGAGTCTTGGCTCACACTTGAGTCTGTTTGACAGCCTAGGTGACTCACTGATGTTCGGACACATGTTAGTATTGGGAGACTAAGAATATATATATATATATATATATATATATATATATATATATATATATATATATATATATATATATATATATCTGTTGTCTGCATTAACTATACTAATTAGAGGTAATTAGAGACAGAGCAATAATTACCTAGTACACAGTCGTAAAAATAATTACTCAGTTAAATTTTCAACAAAAGCAAAAGATATTTGTATTTATATGTTCATGAGAAGTTAGAGATGTTAAATTGTGAAGTTATCCTTGTGAAGTTCAGATAAAGGAAGTGGAAAGCTGTGGTAATGGAAGAATTGCATAAAAGATGGCGCTGAGAGCGGCGACCCACAGAGGAGACTGAAAACACGAAGGTTCACTGAGACAGACACGAACATACACACCCTTACTTACATTAACCTACCAGCCTGTCTGATAGACAGTAATAAGGGACCAACACACACGTACATACACACCCTCATACATAAACATCTCTGATATACAATGATGAGAGCCACTCACCGCAACAATGACACCAATATTCCTCGCCCCGCACAGTTTAACCTTTCATAAAAAGCCTTAAGTATATGTGTATTAGTGTATAAGTATAGAACTTGGTGTTGTATAGAGAGAGAGAGACCCCTACTCCTCGTAGCATTATTAACGAGTGTACAGTAAGTCTCTACACTGAAGGATGTCATCATTGTCTTGTTGTTGTAGAGCAGCGCTGCTGGAATTACCCTTAAGTATGGCTTCTATGATTCTGTAACCATGAGGCTCGAACCTCATTCCAGGATCACTAGCGGGACATTAAGGCTCATTCTCTTTTCTGCAGGTGTGAACTACACCGTAGGAACACCTGCAAACTATGCTCATAAGTGGCAGGTATAATCGAGAGATATACGAGGGTGGTAGTCGTGTGTGTGTGTGTGATCTCACCTATGTGTGGTTGCATGGGTCGATACTTAGCTCCTGCCCCCGCCCTTCAACTTGCAGCTTGTCAGATTCACTTCCTCCTAGTCTTATGGGACCTATTAATAACTTGTTCTTAAAATTACGTATAGTCTGCCTCCACCACTTGATCATCGAGGTCATTCCACTTCCCGACCATTCTGAAACTGAAGAAATACTTCCTGACATCCCTGTAACTCATCTGTGTCTTTAACTTCCAGCTGTGCCCTCGACTACTTGTTTCCCGCCACTCAAACAGCCTGTCCTTGTCTTATTAATTCATCTTGAGTATTTTTTTATGTTATCATCATGCCTCCCCTGGTTATTCTGTCGTCTAAAGTCGATAGATTCAATTCCTATTAACCTCTCCTGGTAGTTCGTACCTCTTAGCTCTGGGACTAGTCTTGTTGCAAACCTCTGTACCCTCTCTAGTTTCTAAACATTTTTTTCAGGTGTGGGTTCCATGCTGATGCTACCTACCCCAAGATGGGCCTGACATGTTGTATAAAGTGCCCGAAATTACTACTGTCATTCCTGAAGGCATCTTTTTAATTTGCCAGGAGAGCATTGGCTTCAGGGGTTATTCGGCTGGTGTGAACCTCTGGTGCAATACCAGGACTCACGAAATCGTAATAACAATATCGCAAATAAACCACGGTACGGGTGGGGCTCGAACTCGAGCCTGGAGTTTTACGACTCCACCCATACCGTGGTTTGTAATACCAGGCACTGTGTTCACCTCCAGGTCTTCCTTACTGAGTGAAGTTTGCAGCCTCTGTCGTAACTGCTTCACCTCCCCCTCAGTTGTGTGTATGCCCTCCAGCACTTGATACATCCCTTGTTGGTGACGCACCCCGTCCTGTCTACCCAGCTGCCTTCCTGCCTCCACTGCCTCCCCCTCCGAGTCTATACTCCGTGCCCAGTCTTCTTGCTCCTTTCCTAATCTTCATAGAATTGCATTTTGCTGGGGGGTTTAATTCAAGCAACCACTTACCTCACATCCTCGCAGTTTATCCAGATCCATTTGTAGTCTTTTCCGTCACAATCTGATTTTATTTTCCCTATTAGTTTCACCTCATCAGCAAATAGGGAAATATCTGACTCATATATTTCCCTATTTGACTGTGTGTGAAAGAGAGAGAAGATAGAGAGAGAGAGAGAGAGAGAGAGAGAGAGAGAGAGGCTGTGGTTGGACCGTGCTTGTGCAGTGATGTGTGTGTGTTTGGATTCAATCTCACACTTGCAAGCTTTCAAGCAAGTTGCAGAGTTGGCCAAGGTTGAAGTATGTTGTGGCGCTGCAACATGAGGTATATTACGTTGCGATGGTGCTGAATGTTTACGCTTATCATAGTGAAGAATGTTGTTACGATGTGGAACGAGTGTGTTGTGAGCTTCCGTGTGGCAGCTGTTGTCTGGGTCCTCAAAATGGAAGGACAAAAAAGCGTGAGGAGAGTCTAGCGGGAGATGACACAATTCCAGCAAACAGGAAGAGGTAAGAGAGAGAACACCATGGCTACTTATCACACCCTCTCTCTCTCTCTCTCTCTCTCTCTCTCTCTCTCTCTCTCTCTCTCTCTCTCTCTCTCTCTCTCTCTCTCTCTCAGACATGCATGCCGCCAGCACATCAAGACCAACAGACGTCGAGGGTATTATATATATCCAACGCCGCTCCCTCCATCATTTTCACACTCCCCTTCTTTATCCCGGCCCCGCGGGGCAAATAAGTGGCCCATCCTTGGCTCAGCACAGGGCCCCCACGGGGCCAAGAAATGCTTTCAACACCCTGGGCCAGCACAGGGCTCACAGAGGCAAGACCTTGGGCCTGCACAAGGCCCACAGGGCCAAGACCCTGGACCAGCACAAGGTCCACAGGGGCAAGACCTTGGCCAGCAAGAGGTCCAACATCTCCAGAAACCTCCCTAGTAAAGCCACCTCGATGGAACGGCCGTTCTCACATGACGACAAAAAAAATCCGGATTAACTGATGATGCAGCTACCTGAACCCTACTGGCGAAATGTAGACAACAAAAGAGACAACGTTTCGCCAATTGCGTTGACTTCATCACTATCCTCTTGTATAACGAAGAGGGGGAATAGTTGATGATAGTCTAAAATGTCAGAATTGTCAGTTAATTAATAATATTCCTATGGGAGATAGTCGTGAAAGAGCCTTGCTAGTAATACTCTCGCTGGAGATGGTCATTAGCGAAAGTTTCGTGAGAAATAGTGGTTAGTACATGTCATAAGGAAGACCTAAAGAGCTACTAGATACTAGTCTACTAGTAAATGATAGTTACTAGTCTACTAGTAAATGGTAATTACGATATTTAGATGTGTTTTCAAATATGTCGGGGATTGAGACCTCGCCTGTAAGAGTGACATCTGTCAGGACCTCGCCTGTCAAGGTGACATCAATCAGGACCTTACCTGTCAGGGTGATATCAATCAGGACCTTACCTGTCAGGGTGATATCAATCAGGACCTTACCTGTCAGGGTGATATCAATCAGGACCTTACCTGTCAGGGTGATATCAATCAAGACCTTACCTGTCAGGGTGACATCAATCAGGACCTTACCTGTCAGGGTAATATCAATCAGGACCTTACCTGTCAGGGTGATATCAATCAGGACCTTACCTGTCAGGGTGATATCAATCAAGACCTTACCTGTCAGGGTGATATTAATCATGACCTTACCTGTTAGGGTGATATCAATCAGGACCTTACCTGTCAGGGTAACATCTCAAGGGATCAGCTGTGAAGATGATTCAGGTGTACAATAATTCTGAATGATAACAGGAGTCTTGTGGGATTCGTTCTCATCTCTCAGTCCCACAGAGCTCTCTCTCTCTCTCTCTCTCTCTCTCTCTCTCTCTCTCTCTCTCTTCTCTCTCTCTCTCTCTCTCTCTCACTCTCTCACTCTCTCGCCTCTCTCTCTCATTTCGCTGGATCACCAACAGCCTGCATGAGACTGGATCGTTGTTAAAGGACGTAGGATCGAGCCTCCAGCACTCCCTGTGTGCAGAATAACACACGCAAGATCCTCGCCATAACTGTAAGAGGTCTTAAAGAAAAGGTCTTCCAGAACATCTAGTCCATGATTCTCAAAAATCTTCTTGTATTTCTTAGGCTTTCGATCTCTCTGAACTTCCTAGATCTTCCAGATCTTAAAGAAATTCCAGATCTTCCAGAAATTCCAGATCTTCCAGAAATTCCAGATCTTCCAGAAATCACTTCTTACGAAAGCAAAAGACTGGGCAGACGATTCAACATACCCTTCCAATGAAAATTAGGGGCGCCATCAGTACACTAAGAGAAAACACAATAAGTGTCTGGGGCCCAAGTCTGTTCAACAACCTCCCACCATGCATAAGAGGAATTACCAATGGACCCTTTAGCTGCCTTTAAGAGGGAGCTGGACAGATACATAAAGTCAGTACCCGATGCAGTAACAGCCTGGTTGATCAGGCCCTGATCTACCGGGAGGCCTGGCCAGGGACTAGGCCGCGGAGGCGTTGACCCCTGGAGCACCCACCAGGTAAACCCAAAGTTTTCCAGACCTTGGAGATTTTTTTTTTTTTTTTTTTTTTTTGGAGGGGCAGAATTTTTAGACCTTGAAGACCATCCACAATCCATGTTATGGTGAGCCCACCACCACCCTGAATGATTATTATCATCATCATCATCATCATCATCATCATCTATTATTATTATTATTATTATCAAGGCGGAGAGCTAAAACCGTAGGGATTATACAGCGCCTGTGGAGCACAGATCCAATTCCCCAGATCAAGAGCCCTTCACCAGCATGAAGGAACCTCCCATGAGGGCCATCGTCCTGAAACGAGTGGTTCCGTGAGTAAGGGAATGAGGAGTTGTGTACCTAATTTACGATCGCCTGTGCCGCGACCTGCTTACTCACGATCTCTGCGATAAATGCGTAAGATAGATCGGCGGAGGCGGGAGTTGTCGCATAAATCTGGCGATAACGTCACGCGCAGTACACGGTGAGAATGATAGTAACTATAATAATTTGTGTAGTGATGATGATAATAATAATCTGCAGCAGTAATTATTTAGATTATTATTGTGTTTGTAAGAAACGTTCATAGAACGCGAGGAGTGGTGGAGGCTCGATCCTCCGTTCGC
>WNWK01003274.1:50000-55000 GCA_009830355.1 Cherax destructor
ACTTGTCCTTCTGCTACTCTCTGCCACCCACTTGTCCTCCTGTTACTCCTCTGCCACCCACTTGTCCTCTGCTACTCCTCTGCCACCCACTTGTCCTCCTGCTACTCCTCTGCCACCCACTTGTCCTTCTGCTACTCCTCTGCCACCCACTTGTCCTCCTGTACTCCTCTGCCACCCACTTGTCCTCCTGCTACTTCCTCTGCTCACCCACTTGTCCTCCTGCTACTCCTCTGCCACCCACTTGTCCTCCTGCTACCTCTGCCACCCACTTGTCCTCCTGTCTCTCTGCCACCCACTTGTCCTCTGCTACTCTCTGCCACCACTTGTCCTCCTGCTACTCCTCTGCCACCCACTTGTCCTCCTGCTACTCCTCTGCCACCCACTTGTCCTCCTGCTACTCCTCTGCCACCCACTTGTCCTCCTGCTACTCCTCTGCCACCCACTTGTCCTCCTGCTACTCTCTGCCACCCACTTGTCCTCCTGCTACTCCTCTGCCACCCACTTGTCCTCCTGCTACTCCTCTGCACCCACTTGTCCTCCTCTACTCCTTCGCCACCCACTTGTCCTCCTGCTACTCCTTCTGCCACCCACTTGTCCTCCTGCTACTCCTTCGCCACCCACTTGTCCTCCTGCTACTCCTTCGCCACCCACTTGTCCTCCTGCTACTCCTCTGCCACCCACTTGTTATCTTCTTCAGCCTTGTGGCATCAGTGGCTGCCGTGCAGCTCTCCTGAGAGGGATTACGTGTAGATGACTCCAGAGGTGTGGGAGGAGGCATGGTGGTTGGTGGGGGTGTGGGGATGTGGGTAGTTGTTTGTGATTGTGGGTAGTAGTAGTAGTTGGGAGGGGCTGTGGTGGTGGTGGTGGTGGTGGTGGTGGTGGGTGGGGATGAGGTTGTTGCTGGTGATGGTGGTAGCACAGGTTGGTTGTTCAGGTTGATTGACCTGTTGTAAATTGCCTGTAGTCGATTGTGACTGCCCTTGCGATCCGGTCCAAGACCAGACCTCTTGTGCTGGTGCGACAATAACTGATCTGTCACAGATAGGATGTTAGTGCAAATAAATACCACTACCGTCCACAGGATAGATTGGAGTGCACAATAAACTAGCCACTACGTCCACAGGATAGATGTGAGTGCACATAAACTAGCCACTACCGTCCACAGGATAGATGTGGAGTGCACAATAAACTAGCCACTACCGTCCACAGGATAGATGTGGAGTGCACAATAAACTAGCCACTACCGTCCACAGGGTAGATGTGGAGTGCACAATAAACTAGCCACTACCGTCCACAGGGTAGATGTGGAGTGCACAATAAGCTAGAAGCGCAGCCCCTCTACGATACTAGGTATTTGAGGCGTGGAGGTCACTGTCGCGCCAAGACGACAGGTCGCGGGGAGCAACGACTCCCCGGGGATCACACACACACACACTGTGTCGTTCACATAAAGATAAGACGACAATACCAGTGACCACTGCAGACACCGTGCAAGTGGTCAAGCACGACTCGCCACACAGTGTAAGGCGGAGTACACCTTCCGTGGTATGAATATGATGATACCCTCGTAGGAACTGAGAAATACCCTCGTGGGAACTAAGAGATACCCTCGTAGGAACTGAGAGATACCCTCGTGGGAACTGAGAGAGATACCCTCGTGGGAACTGAGAGATACCCTCGTAGGAACTGAGAGATACCCTCGTAGGAACTGAGAGATACCCTTGTAGGAACTGAGAGATACCCTCGTAGAAGCTGTCAAATACCCTCGTCGGAACTGGCGGATACACCTGACCCCTCCTGACATACTCACACCTGGAGGCCTGATACACCTGTCCCCTCCTGATATACTCACACACCTGGACGCCTGATACACCTGTCCTTATATATTCTTGCACCTGAGAATGACTCACTCCTTGTGGGTTTGTTCAATATGTTCAGTGAAGGAACAAGGATCTTACACTTGTTCCTCGGCTCTTCCTCTCTATCTTCATCTCTCATTCTCTCTTGTATTTATCTCTCTGTACCTTTGTCTCTGTCTGTCTGTCTGCCTCTCTCTCTCTCTCTCTCTCTCTCTCTCCCTCCCTCCTCCTCGTCCTCCTTCCCTTCCTGCCCCGCCAGAGTGACCATCCATCAGCCTGATCATCGCTTATGTATGCTCAGGAAATGTATCAATTTGCTTGTCTCCGCCCAGCGTAAATATGCTACCTGTGTGTGTGTGTGTGTGTGTGTGTGTGTGTGTGTGTGAGTGTGAATGTGTGTGTGTGTGTGTGTGTGTGTGTGTGTGTGTGTGTGTGTGTGTGTGAGTGTGAATGTGTGTGTGTGTGTGTGTGTGAGTGTGTGAGTGTGTGTGTGTGTGTGTGTGTGTGTGAGTGTGAATGTGTGTGTGTGTGTGTGTGTGTGAGTGTGAATGTGTGTGTGTGTGTGTGTGTGAGTGTGTGAGTGTGTGTGTGTGTGTGTGTGTGTGTGTGAGTGTGAATGTGTGTGTGTGTGTGTGTGTGTGAGTGTGAATGTGTGTGTGTGTGTGTGTGAGTGTGTGAGTGTGTGTGTGTCTTGTATGTGCTGTGTTTACAAGGTTGAACTCCAACTCTTGAGATTGCGTCTGGAGTGACTTAGGGCCAGTCTTTCTAGGCCTTACCAAGTCTAACTTGCAACTCTTGTATGGAGTTAGTCCCAAGGGCTTCCCTTCCTAACGCATTCCACTACTATCCCGTGGGAAGTACATCCATGTGTCATACTGGCTCATTTCGACTGATAGTTTCCATTTGTGTGCTCTGAGTATCTTATACGTCGTAATCATGTCTCCACTGGTACTTCCATCCTCTAGTGTCATTCGTATTCCATTTACCTTCGCTCCGTCAGCAACCTTTCGGTCGTCCTCGGAACTTTTTGATCTGCTATACGACTTTAAACTGAAGATAATTCATTAATGAATGATGCTCAGTGAATTTAACAAAGGAATGTAGGAGATTCGAACCGTCGTGTTCCTGCTGTCACCCTCGTGGGTCACTGCTGCAGCGCTGGTACTGCTACATGCCAAGACCACGGTTTGAGTCTTTGTCCATTCTTCATGCCCGTTCAAATGAGGGGATCCACAATGGCGCTGCATACTCTAATGGTCTTGTGCATGTTTCCTACAATGTTCGAAATGTCTTCTTCGTATTCCTCGAGGCTTTTTGGTCACAGCATTGTTTACATTTGCCTTTGGTGAGATGTTAGGTGTGATGTCCACCCTAACCTCCCTGCCCCTCTCATCCCCAGGATCGTTTTTATCTTTTGCGATTTTGAGTTGTCATTATTATCAGTGACATCAGACTTCCTTAAATATTGACAAATTTTCCTAGGAGTTACAACTGATAAGAGAACGACGTGAGTAGCACTGTAGCACGGTAACACTGTAACACTGTAGCACTGTAAGACTGTAGCACTGTAAGACTGTAGCACTGTAACACTGTAGCACTGTAACTGTAGCACTGTAACACTGTAGCACTGTAGCACTGTAAGACTGTAGCACTGTAACACTGTAGCACTGTAACACTGTAGCACTGTAAGACTGTAGCACTGTAGCACTGTAGCACTGTAACACTGTAGCACTGTAACACTGTAACACTGTAGCACTGTAAGACTGTAGCACTGTAACACTGTAGCACTGTAACACTGTAGCACTGTAAGACTGTAGCACTGTAAGACTGTAGCACTGTAACACTGTAGCACTGTAACACTGTAGCACTGTAACACTGTAACACTGTAGCACTGTAAGACTGTAGCACTGTAACACTGTAGCACTGTAACTGTAAGACTGTAGCACTGTAGCACTCCCTTGCTTTCTCTCTCCATCCTAACACCTTCCCTCACTCAGACTTCTCCATCCTAACACCTTCCCTCACTCAGACTTCTCCATCCTAACATCTTCCCTCACTCAGACTTCTCCATCCTAACACCTCCCTCACTCAGACTTCTCCATCCTAACACCTTCCCTCACTCAGACTTCTCCATCCTAACACCTTCCCTCACTCAGACTTCTCCATCCTAACACCCTCCCTCACTCAGACTTCTCCATCCTAACACCTTCCCTCACTCAGACTTCTCCATCCTAACACCTCCCTCACTCAGACTTCTCCATCCTAACACCTTCCTCACTCAGACTTCTCCATCCTAACACCTTCCCTCACTCAGACTTCTCCATCCTAACACCTTCCCTCACTCAGACTTCTCCATCCTAACACCTTCCCTCACTCAGACTTCTCCATCCTAATACCTTCCCTCACTCAGACTTCTCCATCCTAACACCTTCCCTCACTCAGACTTCTCCATCCTAACACCTCCCTCACTCAGACTTCTCCATCCTAACACCTTCCCTCACTCAGACTTCTCCATCCTAACACCTTCCCTCACTCAGACTTCTCCATCCTAACACCTTCCATCACTCAGACTTCTCCATCCTAACACCTTCCCTCACTCAGACTTCTCCATCCTAACACCTCCCTCACTCAGACTTCTCCATCCTAACACCTTCCCTCACTCAGACTTCTCCATCCTAACACCTCCCTCACTCAGACTTCTCCATCCTAACACCTCCCTCACTCAGACTTCTCCATCCTAACACCTTCCCTCACTCAGACTTCTCCATCCTAACACCTTCCCTCACTCAGACTTCTCCATCCTAACACCTTCCCTCACTCAGACTTCTCCATCCTAACACCTTCCCTCACTCAGACTTCTCCATCCTAACACCTCCCTCACTCAGACTTCTCCATCCTAACACCTTCCCTCACTCAGACTTCTCCATCCTAACACCTTCCCTCACTCAGACTTCTCCATCCTAACACCTTCCTCACTCAGACTTCTCCATCCTAACACCTTCCCTCACTCAGACTTCTCCATCCTAACACCTTCCCTCACTCAGACTTCTCCATCCTAACACCTCCTTCACGTCAGGTATTTTCTTGTCCTATAAAGTACCCAGACAGTCAGTCACATCAACCTGTTTTTCAAGTTTCTAA